>LOJH01043704.1:0-13940 GCA_001685095.1 Ellobius talpinus
CTATGTTCATAGCAGCATTATTTGTAATAGCCAGAACCTGGAATCAACCTAGGTGCCCCTCAATGGAAGAATGGATAAAGAAATTTCAAAAATAGAATTAAAAAGTACAAAAAAAGAAAAAAGAATACTGTTTCAAGTAAAGAATCATATTAGGAAGTTTATGGACTTTATTGTGGTCATAGATAAAGTCATTCTATTGATGTGTATAAAATTATAAATATTAATGTTCTAGTAACTACCCAGAGCTCACTGTTATTTTTTGTTGTTTTGATTTTGATTTTGGTTTTTCAAGACAGGGTTTCTCTTTGTAGTGCTGGCTGTCCTGGAACTTGCTCTGTAGACCAGGCTAACCTCAAACTTAGAGATCCATCTGCCTCTCCCTCCAGAATGCTGGGATTAAAAGCACATGCCACCATACCTTGGATAGCTATTTCCAGGGGAAATGGCAATATGGCCCACTATGATCTTTAGATTTCAGTAAGCCTAGGATCAAATTCTGGCTCCAAGAGCTAGTAGCCTTGTTTTCATGGGAAAATTAATTAACTTATTTAAATCCCAAATTGTTTCTTCCATCTCTGTGTCTATCACACACACACACACACACACATGCACGCACACATTACTTTATAGCATTTTTGAAATAGAATTTGCTTTTGTAATACATCAGCAAATAATGCTCTACCACCCACTGAGAAAGTCCAAAGTCTGTATTGATTGATATTTTAGTGTAATGATACATAGTTGCACCAATACTCTTATTAATTTCCTTTCCCAGTGTTCTGGAGCTGTGAAGATGTAGCCTAACAGAAGCAATGGTTGTTTTCTCAGTGTTTTAAATTGTGGCCCTCCAGAGGGCTAGCGACTCAACTGTGCTTGTTTAATGTGGTTTGTTCTGCACCATATGAGTGTGGGCTTTTAATAAATGCTATTTGATGATGATGATGCGTTCCTGGAGACGGAGCTGTGTTCAGCGGAGTCACTACATTATGCTTGGCCTAGCTTTCCACTACTCAACTCCAGGAATGCTCTGGTGAGCAGTACAGAAACTTCTGAAATTTCCATTTGAGGTGAACACCCCTGCCAGCAAGCCTCTCGAAGGGAGTCATTAACCTTTTTTTCTTATGACTCCTTCCCGGCTGACCCTCGGAAGGGCTTTCTCAGCAGGCCACTCTGGAGCTCTTGGCAACATTCCAGGGTAGCGTTATCGAACACGCTTGCTGAGAAAGCCAGAGGACAGCCGCTGGGCGCAGCAGGCCCCCGCTTGAAGTACAACTATTGAGATCTGTGCATTACACCTCCACCATGTGAAAAAGCAAAAGCCAGGACTAGCTGTCTACAGTCCCTAAAGGATACAAAAGGAGATCTGTGCTCTGAGGACTCACAGTTTCAATATAGTGGAGATGCTTCCATTAAAAACAGTAAAACCTCTATTCTGAAAACCAGCATCAAAAGCAGGCTTTTCCGCCTCACACCTCAAGTTATAGTAACTGAGTGGTGTAAAGGGATTTCAATCTCCTTTTCTGCATTGTTTTTTCTTCCTTCTCTACCATGGATTTTCAGCTGAGTTTTACGTGGACACATTCTCCACTGCTATAAAACTATAGTTTGCACTGTCTCTGGCTTAAAAGTCCCCTTGTTTCCATTATACCTCTGACCCTAGGTTCTTTAAATATAAAACAACCCTCCTTGATCGAAATCATGACTCTCTGACAAAGCTCCCCCCTTTCCTACAAGGACTGTTGTTGGAAAAGGCCCAGAGAGCCTGGTACAAGCTTTGGAGAGCAGGATGCTCTGGACAGTGTGTTGTACATGAACAATGCTGCCTTTCCAAACACGGATATCTGTGATGTTCTGCCAGGTCAAGAGAGGCTCTCGTGTTTAATAGCGATGACCTGGGCTTTCAGCAGCGCTGTGAGCTTTGTAGACAGTCTGTCTATTCAGGCTGGAACCTGGTTTCCTGGGTTCCCCGGACTATTACCTATAGCAGCAGAGAAGAGTAAAGAGGGAGTCAAGAGTGCAGAAGGACACCATCTAGAGACAGAGCAGACACAGGAAAAAGCCTGAAACAGTTGTGCGTCTACTCTGAAAACAAGACTGTCTGCTCAATACTGCAATCATGGGCCTTACCTTGTTGTGCCTGAGGCTATGTTTATGGTTACATTCTAAATCACACTCCGTTCTTTGACTTGTCTGATCAAATTTTACAGCCAGTTGATCAATCATTTTATCAAGTATTAAAATTCATCCATAGAGACTTTGAAACAATATTCCAGATTTTTTCCCCTTTCTTTCTTTTCCCTTTTTCCCCCTGCATTGTGAACAAATCTGTTGTTACTGGCAGTGCATGTAGGAACTGGTCCTGGTGACCTCTCCGTGAACTCACCAAAAAGTCAAAATTTGCAATTTCTTGTTCAGTGTAAAACTGAGCTTTGACCTTCAGCGCTTTGTTGTGGTAGCCTTTCCTGGGAAATCAAAGGGACTGGTCCTTTCCCAAGTCCCCCAAAGCGGCTCTGTCCTCAGAATCTCTCAGGGGCCTCTATGTAAGAATCTTTGAATTAAGGGTGCAAACACAAGTTTGCAGTGTTGTCCAGGCACTGGAATCTAAATGACACATATCTTGGGGGTAACATAAAGTCACAAAGGAGAGAAAACGCAGCAACCTTTTTTGAGACAAGAAGTGGCAAATAAATCTAAAGAGGAGGCAGAGGTCCCTGTGAACTGCATCCACCCTCTGCTCTTTCCCAAAGTGTCCTGCCTCTTTAGTTAAATGTCCCTTCCATTGTTCTCTCTGGCTCTTCTCATGTAGAGAACAAATACGTTCTCTGCCAATTACATTGGAATCTCTTACACCTCAGCTGAGAACCTTCTGGAGACTGGATTCTATTCAGGTTTTCTTGGATGCCCTTTCTAGTGGCCTTATTCTCTCTGTGTCTCAGTTCTGAGTCTTCCCTAAGAAGTTGAGTACTGCTGTTCTACACCTCTCTCTGATGTTGACATAACTTTTATCACTAGCAGTTATGCTTGTCGAAAGCAGTTATGCATACTATCAAATACCCAACGCCCAGCAGATCATCTTTATGATGAACATCAGAGAGATGCTCAATTTGTAGATTTATTCATCCACATCCTTCTCTGCTCACTTGCCAACCCACGGGACCACTTCTCTCCCTTAAAACCACATGGCTCTGTGAGGGCCAGGATCAGTCAGTATTTGTTGGATGGGTACCAATTATGTGTCAAAACTATATGTGAGAAACAAAATATAAATCATGAGCAGAACTGGAAAAGAACATGCAACCTTAGTCTAAAAACTTCAGCGGCTCAGGCAACAAAATTGAGAACCAGAGAAATGGTTTTTCAAGTCATCTACAATGTTGTGATAAGGCTAGAAGAAAATAGTTCTTATCAAGATTCCTGTGTTTCTACATGTTCATGAGGTTTCCAGTTTAGTTGCATGACAACTTAAGTTATATAATACCACAACTCAAACACATTCTGTGTGAACTTATACTGTTCCCTGAATTTAAAATTTTTGCTTGAAAACATCTACTGACACATTTTCTTCTTAAGATTTTTGTTTAACACACACACACACACACACACACCCCTATAAAGGGAAAGCTGTTTAATTCTTTTCTTTGCTTACACACTCACTGACCTCACAGTTATAGAACTATCACCGAGCCTGCAGGAGTGATTAGATAACAGAAAGTTCAGGGATGATCTCAGGGAACACAGAACTACATGGATCAAGAGCTATGAAGGGAAAATCTGGGAACCTCATGTGAGGAATGGAATGTGTGTAACTTTTTCTGACTAGTAACAATTTTGGTAAGTTAGGCTTGGGAAAGCATGCTGCTTTGTTCAAATCTCTTTACTAAACTAATCCATTCATTGCTAAACGTACGTGGCTCAGACCTAGCCCAGAGTCCCTCTGAATTGTGTTTGTGTATGTGTGTGCATATTGTGCATGTGTGAATCATTCCATCTATCCAGCTTAGTGAGAATCCATATTCTAACTCCAATGTGCAGAATGAAGAGGCACAAGAGGCTTAGAGTCTGTGACAGCCCTTCTTCCTGAGCCCTCATATTTGGCTTTATCTCAGTGTTCCATCTTTAGGTGGAACTAGATCCCAAGTTTGGAGAAGAAGACATGAAAAGCAATCCTTCTTCAAATGTTTCCATCAATACTCAGTTTGTAGTGTAGTTTATTCTTGCTTCTACTATTTACTGCCACATTTTCAGTCCTTTAGGTCAGTTCCTTAATCTCTTGCTGTGAAGACTTTTGGCTTCTCTGACTAATGCTCTTTTGTATAATAAAATACTTTGTAGTCCCTTGGGAGCTGTAAAGCTTCTCAGTTCCCAGCAAAAAGTTGTGTGGCCCCAATTCCTTGCTAATTTTAACCCAGATACACACGTGTTCTTCACCAGCTTGACCTGTGCTTCTCTTGATAGAGTAATCCTAGCACTTTTATGACTCTCCAGTCAAATCTACTCTTGGTATTAAAAGGAGATTGATTTTGACAAGCAGAGGATATATAGGTGGAGTCTTAAAGAATAGTTGACTGTTCATTTATTTCTCAACTATAGCCAATCTGACTGGGGACGGGACTATTTTCCTTCTATTTGGTTACCTTGACCAGCCTCAATATGATGGTTTTTACCTTGTCTTATTGCAGAGGTTCTCATCCTGTGAGTGACCCCTTTGGGTTGAAAGATCCTTTCACAGAATCACCTAAAACCAACTGCATATCAGATATTTACACTGATTCACAACAGCAGCAAAATTATAGTTATGAAGTAGCAATGAAAATAATTTTAGGTTTGGGGACAGCCCCACATGAGGAACTGTATTAGGGATCACAGCATTGGGAAGACTGAGAAAAACTGTCTTACTGTATCTTCTTTTGTTGTGATTGGTTGTTGTCTTTTGGAGGCATGCTCTGTAGTAGGGAGGCCACTTGTTAGTTCCCAGATGCTCAGTCCCAAAATAAGCACACAGAACTTTATTAATTAAATCATTGCTTGGCCCATTAGCTCTAGCTTCTTACTAGCTAACACATCTTAATTTAATCCATTTCTATTAATCCGTGTATCACCACGAGGCTGTGGCTTACCAGGTAAAGTTCTGGTGTCTGTCTACAGCAGGGCTACATGGCTTCTCACTGACTCTGTCTTCTTTCTCCCAGAATTCAGTGTAGTTTTCTGCCACCTAGCTCTACCCTGCCCTATCAACAGGCCAAGGCAGTTTCTTTATTAACCAATGGTATTCACAGCATACAGAGGGAATCCCATATCAATGCTCTTTTCTGAAGAGAAACAGGGAAACTGGATCTGGGGGAGAGTGGAGGTAGGAGGGGTTTGGAGGAGTGAAGGGAGGGGAAACTGCAGTATTGTGTGAAAGAAGAATCTATTTTCAGTTTTTAAAAATTGAGCTGTGTTGATGTCCGTGGCTCCTGCGAACATCAAAGGCAATGCCAATGCCAGGGGTCTGGGCTGTCACCTGGGGCCATGTTGGTGTCCAAGGGCACCCTGCTACCAGGACCGTGCCCATCTGAGTAGCCTGCACTGCCATCTGGGGCGTTGATGACATCTGAACCTGAGCTGCTGTCTGGGAACCAGGTCTGGTTCCACAGTCCTATCACAGTCAGAGTCTGTGATGTCCATGGCCTGTAGTGCCACCAAAGGCCACATGGATGCCCAGGGTCTAGGCTGCATCTTGTGGACATGTTGGTGTCCAAAGCTGTGTAGCCACTGGAGCCACTGTGTCATCTGGGCCAGGGCTGCTGCTGATGACCTTGTCTGGGTTCATAGCCCTACAGCAGTCAAGGCCTGTATTGATATTCTTGGTTCCTGATACCATCAAAGGCAATGCTGATGCGAGGGGTCTGGGCAACCAACTGTGGCCCTGTTGATGTCCAAGGGCCTTTGTACCATGGGGGTCAAGCCAGTCCAAGCGGCCCACACAGCCACATGGGCTGGGCTCAGGCTGCTGCCATGGCCCATGTCTGGGTGTAACAGCAGGCAGGGTCTGGGCTGATGTCCATGACTCATGTTGCCACAGGGAATCATAGGAACCAACATATCATGGTGAGATCCAAAGACAGTGCTGAGCCAACCCTGTCTCTCACTAGCCCTGGGATAGCTGGTTCTGCCCCTCACTAGAAACTATAGCGGGAGAGCTGGTGCCATCCTCCCTACCCATGGGAAAACTAACCCCAGCTCTCAGGAGAGATGGCCCCACCTTGCACCATAGGCATAGGAGAGCTGGCGCTCAATGGCATGGGCCGCAAATTGTTTGCTCTGGCCTTCACCTGAGGGGGTCGTCCCAGTGGCCTGGACTGACCAGCTCAACCACCACCCAGACCCACATCCTGGACCTTCGGTTGACCCACCTTAACATCTGCCCCACCTTTGACCTTCTAGAGTGAGTAAAGGGACTGGTCCTGTAGAACAATAACTGCAGAATCTCTATGACTCAGCAACAACGGGATATCCAAGAGGAGTTTCAATGAGGGTTCAACCCGGTGATGATGGTGTACTAGAAACCAGAGGCCTTAAACCAGACCAACAAAACTCATTTCAATGAACAATTTGCAGATGGGGCTAATTGGACAAAAGGGTTATACTGCATGACACACCACAGCTCTCAATGCCACTGGGATGAAGAAAGAAGTGTTGAAAAGATGGAGGAGTGAGGTGGGTTATTTTTAGTTGTTTTGCTTTCTTTTTAATTAATTTGGGGGGCATATTGTAGGGGCAAGGGGAGGACATGGAGGGGCTGGGAGATGAGTGAGATTGGGGTTCATTATGTGATTTTTTCCAAAGAATCAATAAAGAATTATGTTTAAAATAAAACAAAACACATGAAAGTTAAAAAGGTAATCTGAGAATGATAACGGAGATGTCTCTGTCAATTGTTTACTAAAAAGACATGAATAAGGTAACAGACATGTGATGAGAAGCAGATAGGGGACACTGAGGCCAAAAGCAGATCAGCCAGAGGGTGAGAACTGGAACAGGGGAAGGATTGTGTGGCAATGAGGGTCTAATAAAACCAAGTATGTACAAAAACGCAGTGAAGAAACCTGTTATTTTGCATGCCAACTGAAAAATACATATTAAAATAAAAATTCTAAGAAGAATAACAGGCAGTGGGTAAAATTCTCTAAGACCACCACCATGGTTGAGAGTAATTCATCTGCCTTTCGAATTATCATATTTTATAGCATGTTGAATTTTTGTCAGAAAAATTAAATGTCGTTAAAACTGACCTAAGGAATTTGATCTTAAAATATCCTTCTGCATGTCTATCCTTGGGTCAGTGAACATAAAGAACTACCTCTTGCATTGTGTGCATTCAACTTCAGAAGCCCATACTCATGGTACTAGACCAGTAATAGTATTTATTCTTCAATTAAAGGTTAAAATTACTTCATGTTCTCATGCAAACTTCCATGCACTGGAGAAGATTTATCTACACTAACAGTTTGATCACTTAATTTTTTTCAACAAGAATTGATGACAACACCAACTTATGTTATCAGTTGACTGAAATTTTAAAATATTGAAATCACTATAAATCATTCTTATCTGATTGGCTGAATGCCTTTTATTAATGCCCAGATACTGAAGATATATTGCTTGAAATATGCCTGCACTGAGATGAATTCGCTAATCCTACATTTACCACTAATTCTTAGTATGTATACTGGTGTGTTTGTGTGGGAGTAGGTACACATGTGTGTACAAATGCACATGTGTGTGTGCATGTGGAGAACAGAACATCACCTCAAGTATTTCTCTTTGGATACAATCCTCATGAGTTTTGCTTGTTTGCTTCTTCCTTTAGTTTGAAAAGATGTCTCTCACTCTCCTGGGACTCACCAGCTGAGTTAGACTGGCTGGCCAGCAAGCTCCAAGAAGCCAGCGGTCCCTGCCTTCCCAGAACTAGGATTACAAACATTCACTATCCTAACCAGCCTTTGTCACAAGTTCTGGAGATTGAATTCAGACACTACAGCTTGTATTTTGGTGCCTAAACTATCGTCCCAAGCACTCTACTACTAACTATTCTTAATCTAACAATTATAGTCTTGCAGCTTGAGTTACTTGATGCACTGGTAAATTGGGAGTCAGATGCGTTCAACTAGGTGACTAAAGTCCTTTGGAACCGTGACACGCTATTGTGTCAATTCCATAACACTGTTTGTATATCACCTAAATATTAATTCTATCCTCTGGCAAAAATATCAAAGAACACAATAAAGTCTTACATGACTTCTCAACTGTGCTAACAGCCTGTAGTTCTCATTGATTCTGAAAGGAGTTCTGCAGATGTGGGTGAAAGAACATAAATAATGTGTGCCTCCATATAATGAAACCTAATGGCTGGGAACCAGCCAGACATACCAAGAGTGACTTCACTTAAATTTCATGTTCATACGTGGTACTCAAACTAGCTATACCACAACAATTTATTGGTGACAATAATGTGTTCGGAAACTAAAGGTAAAATATTTGTCTACAAAAGGTTAAAGACATGGATGCCACAATTAACTTGCAAATCTTTGGTGTCTGTAGGAAATTGACCAAAGCAGAAATATTTACTAGGTGTATCGGTCAACTTTCCATTGTTGTAGGAAAATACCTAAGAAAATAAAGTATAAAAGATTTCCTTGGGACAATCAGAGGCAGCTTCTGAGCAGATCGACTCTCCTTGTTCTTGTGCCTTGCTCGGCTCCATTGGGCAACCATGTCTGACAAATGTGATATACCTGAAATCGAGAAATTGGTAAGTCGAAACTGAAGAAAATAGAAATGCAAGGGAAAAATTCTCTGCTTTCAAAAGAAACAATTGAACAGGAGAAGCAAGCTGGAGAATTGTAAGGAGATGAGTACAGCCAATCTGCACTGTACATTCCACAAGCTTTGCCTTCTTATTTTACTTCCTCTAGCTGTTTAACTTTGTGAGGTTCGAAGAGTCAGAAGGTTCAAAGAGTTAAAATGACTGTGCTGCCCCTTTCACATCAGAATCAGAACTACTGACCAGGAAGGCCTCTCCCCTGCCTCTCCCACCCATCTGTAGGTCTGGCTGGCAGGGAGGGAAAAGAACTTGCATGTTGGTGAAGGAAAAAGCTGGGTGGGAGGTGGTGAAACATAGAGTAAAATTCAAGATAGTCCAAGGTGTCCTGCAGGATGTAAAATGCAGTTTAATGAGAGTACCATTTTTTGTTCAAATGATTTTAATTATTGGGATGCACAATTTTAAATATACAAATAAAATATTTTAATACCTGGGGAAAAAAAGATCTCCTTGGGCTTATAATTCCAGAAGTGTAAATCCACAGCTGCATGGCTCCATTACTCTTAGAAAAGAAGGAGAATGCATGGTGAAGTAGAGCTACGCACCTGATGGTGTTAGAAGAGCAGAGAAAGATGAGGGCAGGAATAGAGAGAAGCGGGGGCAGGGCAAGCACAAAATCAGTCTTCAAAGCCCCATCCCCTGTAGCCTATGCCATACAACTAGATTCCACCTTCTAAAGTTCCTCCATCACAAAATAACCCCCCAAGGTATAAAACCACACATGGATTAATTAATCTGTGGGGCCAGAGCCATCACAATCCAATCACCTGCTGATAGTCACACCTCTGATCTCCTTGTAATTAGGCACTCCGTCTTCAATACAAGAGATTTTGTGTGATATTCAGGATTGAAACTCTGAGCCTCAGGAACAATGCAGAAGAGGAGGCAGAAAAATTCCAAGAGCCAGACAATCGGGAAATTTGCTGTGAGACTGCATCACTTAGTAATATCAGAAACCACACTCATAAAGTATATGCATATACGTATTTTCCTAAATATAACCTACTCAGTCTGTATAATGTAACTTGTGTATACATGTTTTTCGGAGCTGAGTATTTGGGATTGGGAAACCAATTGGTGTGCTCTTCCCTGCGGAAGACTATTTCTCCCATTCTCAGCACTCCTTCGTTGCCTGTGTAGTTCTTTGGGCAGATTGAGGCATCTTAGCCTTTCCTAGAGCTGATCTTACAAAGACCCATGGAGGACAAAATGTAACAAAATGTCCCTTCTTGATGGAAAGGGATTAAATGTTGTATTCTTGAATAAATCACCCAGTGGTTGCAGGTCTGCTCGGGACTCACAGAAAGAACTGAGATCTCCTTTGTACTTCTGAACCAGGAGGCTGCCCTTAGCCTACGATAATCTTTCAAACAAAGGAGCAGATGTGAGCCAGCATCTTCAGCAGCTCTAGGCCAGGTAGACACCCCAGCATATGAAATCCCAACTCGTAGCAACAGCATCTTCTCTAGTTGACCCTTGTTCAGTTCAGTGCACTTGCCTTTTTCACAAATTTACTGCACGGAGGCTTCTCTAAGGCTGTGCTTGGTCAGGTTTTCCAGGAAGTTTTGCAAGACAATTAGTGGGTTGAATTACTATCTGGGTGTTAAGTGTAATTCTGAGATACACATCATCTTTCTGCCCCTTCTCGATGGTTCCTCCCTATTCTCATTTTTGTAATATCTTTTACCACTTTCATTGGCATTTACTAATTGCACAAACTAATGGGTTTCATTATGACATTTCATACCCATAAATATATTTTGATCATCTTTCTTCCCTTATTACCACAACATGACCCCCCACAATGTTCGTCTTCCTGTATCTCCAAGCACTCCTTCCATTGTTATTATATTGTTTTTTAAGTATCACTCTTATATGTATACATATATACACATATATAATTACAACCTGCTGAGTCCACTGAGTGTTTTTGTATGTATATGTGTTTTATTTTTAAATAGATTTTAATTAAAATATAATTATAACACTTTCCTCTTTCTTTTCTTTCCTCCAACCATCCCATGGCCCCTCTCAGATTATTGATTCTTTTCTAGGACTGACTCCTTGTATTAGATAACTAATTATGGGACTTATTCCCCGGGAAGACTAATTCTCCCTCTCCTGACAGTCATTAATTGCCTATTGCTCTTCATCTAATGGGTGTGACCTTATAAAATTTCCCCCACCCATGTTGGCATGTCAATGGTTAATTTTACTATGCAGGTCTTGTTTAGAAAACCATATTGTTGCTATTTAATGGGTTCAGCTTCTGGTGCAGGACAATCATCTATATTCTGTCAATTATATTTTAAATAAAGGCTGATTGGCTGGTAGCCAGGCAGGAAGTATGGGCGGGAAATCCAGACAGGAAGTAGAGGTGGGGCAATGAAAATAGGAGTATTCTGGGAAGAAGGAAGCTCTTCCCACAGTCCTGCCCAGACCATGGAAGAAGCAGGATATGACCTACCCCACTGAAAAAGGTACTGAGTCATGTGGCTAACACAGATAAGGATAATGGGTTAATATACACTATAAGAGCTAATAAGAAGACTGAGCTAATGGGCCAATCAGGTTATAACCTAATGTAGACTCTCTGTGTGATTTTCTCTGGGACTAAACGGCAGGGGGACAAGGTGGGACAGAAACCCCAACAAGCAGGCCCTCATGTTACAAGCTTCTTTGTCCTACATAGAAAACAGTATCTCACAACAGACACCTTGGTTCTCTGGCTCTTATATTTTTTCCAGCCCCTCTTCTACAATATTTCCTGAGCCTTGGGTATAGGGGTATCTTGTAGATGTATGTTTTAAAGCTGGACACCCAAATGCAGTTTCTCTCTATGTTTAGAACAATTATGACTTTCTGTGATGGTCTTTTTCTGCTGTAAAAGGCAGCTGCCCTGATCTGTGAATACAGGTAGAGGAATTTAGAATGAGAGCAGAAATAATACCTGTTTAGAAACGTGTCAGTAGCAGTTTCTCCTCTGGGTTCCATGGCCTAACCAATCATGGGGAGTTGGTTGAGTTCACAGTACCTGGCATGAATTCCCTCCTATTGAGCAGGCCTGGAGTCTAATTAGATGGCTATTGATGACCCCCAAGATATAAGTGCCACATGGCATTGCATATTAGTGGATCTCTTGCCATGCTGGCCATGGTGATTCACAAGCTTTACAGCTGTGTAGGACTATTGATTGCTTTTCTCCCTTGGCAGCTTGCATAGCACCTAGCACACTATGACAGCTAATTCTTAGAGAGGAAGCTTCCAAGTCAGTCCCAGCTCTATATCTCCAAGCCCTGTGTCCAAAGTGTGTGGTGTCTTCATCAACAGGGACTTACTTATACATTCTGAGAAGCAACTATGGCAACAGCCTATATTGTTTTGGAATTCTCTAGAGCTTCCAGGACCAACAACTTTAAAGGAAGCTAATAGAATTTTTATTGGATAGACTATGACTCGTTGGGGAATTATCATCACTAGTGGCATAACTTCATTTAATATACATAATAATCAACATATTTATGTTGATTCTTTATGGCTTTTACAAACATACTTGGTATCATTTATAACTCCTTCCTCTCTCTCCCTCTGTATTGCCTTCCTTTTTCCCTCTTGTGTTATAGCTCCTCCCTGGCTTTCCCCAGTTTACCTTTCATGATACCTGTGCCCTACTATGTCCTTAGGGTTAAATGTCCTTCAGTTTATGAATTGATATTGAAAATGTGATACATACACACACAATGGAATTCTATTTGTCGATTGAAAAAATAAAATAATGAAATTTTCAAGGAAGTGGATGGGACTAGAGAACAGGCACTGTGTGGGTTATCCCACACTCAGACAAACATTGCACGTTCTTCTTTACTCATGGTTTCTTGCTCTGAATATTTTTATGGAGTAATTGCAGAAGCAAGGAAAGAAAGAGGGATGGAAGTGAAGAAGAAGGAGCTCTAGAGAGAGGAAAAATGACTCATTGGTTTCCTATTAGCATTTTTGATTTCCTAGACAGTTCATTTAATGAAATGACACTGGCCTTCATCCTTAAGTAGTCAAAGTTCCAGATTAGTAAGCCTTTATTATGTTCCTTGTAGATACATACACTTGACATTTGACGTGGAAAAACAAGAGATATCCTAGTGGATCATCTGAGTGCCAAAAATATTCTTCCTTCCCATCATATAACAGCAACTTTAGCTCTTCATTGATAAACAGGGTCACAATTACCCCATCCAACACAGCCCTTTATTTCTTTGCCTGCAGCTATGGTAATGAGCCCAGGTAGCCATGCTTATCTACAGTTTGAAATTAAATTGAATTTTTATCACATTCACATTCCCTTCTGGGAACAAGGATCTACAGACACATAGATCTCTTAACTATAGAGTAATGGTAGGTTGGGTCACCCTTATCTATACTCTTTAGTCTCAAGATTCATTTAATCAACCTACTAGGGCTCATACAACAAGAAATGGCCATTGATTGGTAAAAAAAAGACCATATCATTAAAATAAGTCACTGAAAATGTCACTGAATCCTCAAAGTTGCATATTCAAAAAGTGATTCCATTGATTTATCAGATCAGCAGCTTCCAGAGAAGGCTGCAAGTGAGAGCCATTAGCAAGCAGCTTACCCTTGAGCCAAAAACTGTGGGTACTAACCTACAAAAGAGAGCTTGGCAGTGGACCAGCAGAGCTGGCTACAGGAAGACCAACAAAAATTGAAAATTGAGTCGATTCATACTCAGACCACCCAAAAGACTGAGAATTTCTAGGAATTGAGGAAATACTCAGAACAAAAATAAACATCAAATGCTTAGATTTTCAAAAATATAAAAAAGAAATAAGGTTAAATCAGTCAAAGTGCTTTAAAAAGTAAATATTCTAAAAATACAAATTAGTCTTAGAAAATAGAAATGCATGTAATAATTAATGCACAAAATACAGTGAAGCACTTAGATGAACCAAGAACATTTCTCAAAACTACAATAAAAATTTAAATTAGGAAAGATGAAGCTGGGCTGTGGTGGCACATGCCTTTGATCCCAGCACTCAGGAGGCAGAGGCAGGCAGATCTC
>LOJH01043706.1:0-10712 GCA_001685095.1 Ellobius talpinus
TCTATCTATCTATCATCTATCATCTATCTATTTTGTTAGAGTCTCCAGCTTGCCACCTCTGCATGGTCCTGTAAGTCCCATTCCCCATCCCCCAAACCCCACCCACTCAGAGTGCCCAATTTCCTCCCCTGTTACCACCAGCTGCCCAAGTCCTTGCTTAAGCACTCAGCTTTTGACCATACTTGAGCACAAACGCAGTTTTTGGCAGACCACTCATTGCTTACAATATATAAAACTTTCCAGGCCTGGCCTAGGCACATGACTACTCTGACCTCAATCTCTGGGACCAGAGAAACTTTCCATGAGTTACTTTGCTTAATATACCTGTTGTTATATATTTTTCATTCTGGCTTGATCTGGTTTACTGCATTGGCAGAGAAACTCATTATGGGGGGGCAGAAAACCTATTATTATTCTTTATATCTAATCTATCATCTGTTTCTCTCTCTCTCTCTCTCTCTCTCTCTCTCTCTCTCTGTGTACCTGCTGGTCTGAATGTGTACCATATACATGCAGTGCCCCTCAGAGGCCAGAAGAGGGCATTGGATCCCATAAAGCTGGAGCTGTAGGTAGTTATGAGCTGCCCGATGTGGTTCTCTAAAAGAGATCCCAACTGCTACACCATCCCTCCAGCCCCTCTTCCTGTTAAGTTCCTGGAAGTGTGGCAGCTTACTGGCTAACCATAGGCACTGTTGGGTTTGTCACTACAGACCCAGAAATTTGTCAGAGAAGCTAGCTTTGAGTCTTGTTTTGCCCCCTTGATGGCTATGTGCCTTCAGGAAAACAACTTGACTTCTGTGTTTTAAAATTCCCATTTGCCAAGCAGAGTTAATGGTAGCACCTATTTTGTAGGGTGACTGTGAAGCTTAGGGGAGTTCATACAGGGTTGTTCCTGAAACTGAGTTTCTCCCTTCATAGAGCAGATGGAGACCATTGGTGAAGTCACAAGGATGATATGTTATGCTTCTCTTATGGGACACAAAAGTTTACTAGGCAGAGACAAATAATGATGTAATATCTAAAGAATGAGCTAGAGATGTTCCCTGGCCCTCCAACCGGCCCCTTTCCCAGCCACTGAAGGCTAGTGTGAGTTTATTGCCTAATGTGAAGGTTTCATAGCACAAAAAAGAGAAACAAGATCCCCATTACGTAGGATTTCAAAGGTGTGGTCCCGAGGGGTCTGGAAAGAACTCAGGACACAGTGGGGCTATTGACAGCAAGCCAGACTTGCTGAGAATCTCATCATGGGCTGGGTGGGAGCTGGGGGCAAGAAAGAGGAGTGTGCAGGTGTGGACAGGCCTGTGTGGTTGTGAAGGTGTACTGCGGGGCTCCCTTTTCTAGAAAGAAACCTGCCATTCAGTCGAGGGGAGTTGAGTGCAGTTGGTCCATAGCCGGTGGCAGTAGCTAGTGCCATGCCCAAGCTCCACTATTTCTGGGTAGCTCCCACCAATGTAGATGGAGCCCATCTGGGGTCCCAGGACTCAGCCATTGTAGGCTTCTTCCAGTGGGCAGCCTTTGCTCTGCAGCTTCAGACTGGGCTAGAGGGGTGTTTGTTAGATCATCATGGCAGTCCGCAGCTTTTGTCTCACTTTATCTCTGCAGGTCCCCACCCCTGACAAGCCTCCCACAGGCCTAAGCTCAGTGTCTGCTTCTCAGTCCCCCACCTCCAAAGACACAGCTCAGAGACAGAACCCTGACATCCCTATCCAGGAAGGTAGATTTGGGGAGTCCAAGGCAAAGAGAATTTTCTCCTCACAGCTGGACAGAGCTTTGTGGAGGCAGCCAGGTGCCCAAGAAGAAATGGCTTCGGGTTTCTCCTGACATTCGGCGGCCTGATTTCTGAGTATCTCTCAGCCTAGTATGGTCTAGTGTTGAGAGGGTCAGGGCCCAAGCTGAGAGCACTTTAGAACGAAAGGGGCCTGAGGCCAGGAATGAGGATTGACTGAAGCCATCTGCATGGACCAGGCCAGATGGCCATGAGGACATTAGCCAATACCAGCAAGGAAGCAGGAAGACTTCTCCCACTGTTACTGTGTAAGGCCACCTCATAGTCCTGCTGGCGAGTGACAAAGATTGTTTCTATCTCAAAATACTAATGATGTGTTAGAGAAATAAAATTTAAGATTTTTTTTCCACCTGAGCTTGTGGCCTGGAATTTACCCTCAGTTCTAGCAATGTCTGAGAGGCCAGGAGCTCCTGGAGGTCAAGGGCACATAGCACACACACATCTTCCCATAGCAGTGCACAGGCCCTTTCCAAGCAGCTCTGGGTCCCATTTGCTGGCCCTGGAGAGGTCTCCCACATGAAGCTGCAGGGCTTTGGGGAAAGCAGCAGCTGCTGGGATGTTGCTGTACATGGCAGATTGCAGAGAGGCAAGCCAAGAGCCAGAGCTGTGGGAGACTCAAGGACACAGCACAGGACCTGAAGGGATGCGACTCTATTCATGAATGCAGGCAGTAGCAGCAGCCAGCAGGCAGCCAGGCCACAGAGCAGGTTGTCAGGGAAGCAACTTCAGCAGGTCCGGCAGGTTGGCCAGAGGAAAGCAGGGGTGAACGAAACCCTAGGCAGGAAGGATGTGAGGCCCCGGCCAGTTCTGTGGCATCTCCCCCAGCTGCATCTGGATGAAGGATTGAGAGTATATGCTCATCTTCTAATCCCTGGACCAGAGCAGCCAATTGGAGCCTTCAACTTCTCCATGAGAGCTTGGATGACAGGATAATGCAGAAGCCATTGTCTTCCAGTTTCCCCTTCTCTTGGTCACATGAGTAATCCTCTACTCCCCCCCTGTTTTAATTCTGCTGCCTTTGTTCATATCACCCCAGTATTCTCAGTACTCAGAGGTTAACCTCTAGGCATCTCCAGCCTGGCATCCAGGGGCTCCCCTCACCTCCTGCTGAAGTGATGCATTGCCCTGCACCCCATGAGCCCCACCACTGCCTTATCCTAAACACTTGCCTGAGACCTTCTCCACTGCTTTCACCCTTCCAACCACCTTCTGTCCTTGTCAGCGTCCCTTGAAGCTTCATCACCTCCATGAAGCTCTTCCTATCTCTTCCATCTGCTTTCCTATCTCCCCCCAGGCTAGCTTTCCCAGCTCCTGCTCCCAAATACAAAAGTGTAACCTGCTTTTTCTCCACAGACTCTACCCTACAAAAACACCAAAGAACCGCCCCCACCTCTCATCTTTGCTATACCTCACTGTACTCTTTACTTTTTAAATCTAAAATAAAATTAATAACAAGCAAGCACAAATCTTTGTTTACCACTGGGGGGAAAACATTCCAAATTTTAATATATATGATTTCAAAATCGGTTTTAAAACAGGACTTCTCATTACAGGGATACAGTCACCTTCACGAGGAATTGGCATGCACCTGGTCATTTTTGCCAGTCCCTTTCGCAAACACTCATCCCAAGCGGGGAGAGGGGATTTCCATTGCATTTATGCTGCGCTGTGCTGGCCATTTGTAACATCTGCAAAGACATCTGGATAATTTCATCTTCATAACCATGGAGATGTTTGTGGCTGTTTAGATACATTCAAGATGAGGGAGGAAGAAGCATTACTCCAAGTTCATGGTAAAACAATTTGTATGAGCAGCAAGGGAGGATTTCCAATGAGGTTCTTCTGGAATGACTGGCCAGGAGTTGGGGGAGGGGCTGGGGTCTGACTCTGGACTCTGGTACCAGAAGGAGGCTCTCTGGATCCAATTTTTATCCATTGTGCTGGATGTTAAGATTCCTTAGGGGTTGGGGATAGCCCAGCTGATGAACTGTTTGCTGTGAAAGCATGTGGACCTGAGTTCAAATCCCCAGCACTCATGCAAAATGCCAGAGACAGTGGCATAAACGCATAATACTAATCCAGGGAAGGTAGAGGCAGATGGGTCTCTAGAACACGCTGGCCAGCCCATCTAGCCACACTGGTGCAGGCTCAGTGAGGGAACTTGTCTCAGAGGTGAGAAGCTATCGAGGACGACACCTGATGTAGCTTCCACATGCACACACATACACACGAGTCTGTGCATTCTGGGTGTGGACTCGAGTGATGCGGGGAGGGGTCTGCAAGATAACCCTGCTCTTGGCTGGGAGGTGGCCACCCATGGGGTTTCCCTTGCATAGGCACCTGGAGCCTGGTAGCTTTTAGAAGGATGCTGCTTGGTGCATTGGGAAATTGCAGCCGGACAAATCTGAGTTCAAGTGAGGTTCAACTGCTTCAGGGTGTAGTTAGGGAAAAGGCATTTCATCTTTTGGAATATGGTTTAGTATCTTTGCTTCTGAAATGAGACTTACAATGTCCCCCACATTAGTGGAAGCTCAATAAAGACCCAGCCTTTGGGGAAGAAGACTCTATCTCCCCCAAAGACTCCTTTGGGGGTTGCTCCCCCCAACACATGGCAGGTAAGTGGCCTTCTGAGGGAAAGAATGGCTCTCTGAGAAGAGCTGGGGCACCATGAGCATCCACCCAGGCAGGGAATGTTGGGCCTCTGGCTCTGACAAAACTTTCATATTTGGAAACCAGAACCTTTTGCTGATTGTGCCAGGAGCATGCTGGGTTCCTAGATGGAAGTGTCTAGTTCCTTGCCTATTAGTGTGTTGTTTGTCAGTGTGAGGCCGAGGTAGCAGAATCCAGAGACAGCTTCCACCTCTTGACTGCCAGGAAAGGCAGCTACTTCACCTATGTGTGTTCTGCAGCCAGATCTGAGGCAGCCAGATCCTGCTTACCACCGGAGACACTGGAAGCAGTGCTAGAAATCCACAGGCTCAGGCATTTCTCAGCGCCGGTCAGGAAAAGCTGTTATAGCTCACTCAGAAGAGAAGAAGACACCATGTGAGACTCAGAGCCCAGCATCCTAAGTCTCCAAGAAGATGCTTTACATGATATAGCTTTGATTCAGGAAAGTTAAATTTGAAAAATCCATAGTTTAAATATAGACTGTTGATTCCCTTTTTAATTATAAAACTAGAATAATCCCTGTGGGGAAAATGACCCCGAGGCATAATAAAAACACATTAAAAATGTAGTAAACCTGGAGAAGCTAATCTAATTAAAATTAAAAATTTCACCCTTCAATAAAATATCAATGAAATTATTCAGTGTTACTGGAGTCAATATTGAAAAACTCAGACTCTCTCATGTGTGGCTTGATAGCACAATCCTGGATGTCTGTCCTTTCTCTGAGCACAGCCTCACCAGCTTCTTCCATATTTTCCAAGGCTGGAAAGGAAGCTGGATCCACCCTGGTCCTCCTGCATCTCCCGGGACACGCACTTTGTTCCCAAATTGCTGTAGCCTGAACTTAATCTGAGTTTGAAACTCTGTTCCTCATAAGCAATTTTTGTTCACTTCCTCCCGTGTCTCTAGACTGAAGGCTTCCACTTCCTGTGTGGACTTTGCTCCTGTCCTGACACAAGGCCATTCTTCCACTTACTACTGAATGCAAGCCCAGTGGTCTCCTTTGTTCCTCTTTCTTGATTTATGTGTCCGGATGGATGGCACCGACCACTTGAGACAGCAACCTCTCTCTCTGTCTCGCTTTCTTTTCCTTTTCACAAGGCAGCGCCTCCCCCACCCTTACAAGCAACTAACTTCTCTCCCGCTGTTGAAAACTGGTGCTTCCAGAACTCCGCTCCAGCTCTCCTGTCTCTTTCCTCCATATTTACCTCGTCTCTGCCCATGCCTTCTGCTACTAACTATGGGCTGCATCTCGAAACTCAGCCTCTTTCTTTGCTGTGAGTCATTATAAATGTCCTTCCAATAAGCCCTGACACTGAAAAACTGGTTTTCCTCTGGCTATAGCATCCTCTATGTTAGAACATGGAAAGTCAGTAATTTGTATCAAGGACGTAAGGATGGAGGGTGAGACAGAGTAGCAGAGTGAGCTGGAAAGAATGGACTCCGGTTGTTTCTAAAGCAATAGATACCTAGAATGACAAGAAGTGGGTTGCACTCATATTTTAACCAGATTTTACGGGTCTTGTTACTCTATTAATACCCATTCTCAGTGATTCAGATATGTATGTATTTGAGACAGGTTCTCACTCTCTAACCCACACTGGCCCGAGACTCAGTAGGTAGACCAGGCTATCCTCAAACTCATGACAGTTATCCTAGCTCAGCTTCCCAAGTGCTGGGATTTTAGGTTTGGGTCAGCAGAAGTGGCTAAGAGAGCCTCTTGTTCTAGGAAGGGCAGGAAGAAAGCAAGGGAGAAAATAAGGGAAGCTATTTCCTGCCACAGTGTCTTTGCACTTGGGGGTGGTGGTGGGGGAAGGCAGATGACCATCTCTGTGGACAGAGTCGCATTAGTTGAATATACACATGCAAAGAACAGGTGTACAAACTGACCTCACAGCACAGCACACTGAATCCAGTTAGACACAGAGACAGAACAAAGGCTGTACTCTAAGATGACACAGGCAGACACCTTGAGCTTTTGTAAATGAACACGAGAAGCACCAGCCTCAAATACGAGTGTCTAATTGCACTTAAATTAAGAATGCCTGTTGCCCCAAAGGCACCATTGCAAGAATGAAAAGAAAACCCACATCTTGGAGAGATACTCAAAATACAAAAGTATCTGGCCAAGGATCCACTGCGGATATGTAAATAATAATGGTAGATACCAGCAAATCACCTGCAGCTCAGACAGCGTCATGCGGCAGAGAACTAGTGCACTGGGAAATGGTCAACAGATGAGAGCAGGTAAGTCACCAAAGAAGCTTTTCGGGTAATTTTTTCTGGTATTGGGATTCGAACCCAGGGTCACATGCATGCTGGGCTATATCCCCAGTCTCAGAAGTTTTCCAAGTGCTCAGTAAACACGTAGAAAGATACTACCTTCGTCTGAGTAGACAGCTACAGTAAAAACACCACCAAACTAGGCGGCTTATCCACAGAAGCCTCCCAGAGTTCAGAGGCCTGAAAGTCAGAGACCACCGGGCAGGTAGCTCAGATGCCTTGTGACATCCTTGTCACAGGTGGGAGTAGCACTAAACCATCCTTGACTGGAAGGAGATCACCGTCTTTCACAGACCCGACCTTCAAATGCTATCATTTGGGGTTCTGGTTTTGACATTTAGCTCACTGCAACTCCTCTACATTAATCCACCCTGGGGAAATTCTAGCTAACTCTGTAATTAGAACCTTCCACAAACCCATTCTGAATGGTTGAAATTAAGGAGACCAGCAGGTCAGGCGAGGATGGTGACTTGGAACAGTAGGAGGCGTTAACGTACTGCTGGGAGTGTGAATTGGTTCTACCACTTTAAAAACCATCTAATACCTATTAAAGCTAAACATACATTTCTTCTATAACTCGGAATACACTCCTTGGAGTAGAAACAAGGGAAATGACTCGTGAGCCCACTGATAGGTATGAAATGTTCACAGTGGCATTATTTACAATGGCAAAAACCTGGAGACAGTGCACATGTCCATCAAAAGCAGATAAATAGGTATAGAATGCCACACAGATGTCAAAAGAACATATTATTACTGTTTGACATAATATGGATAAACCTGACAAACTGTTGAGACAAAACCATGTCCAAGGATCATCACACTGTGGATGAGCCAATTTATATTATATCCCCCAAAGGCAAAGAATTTATCGTGATGGAGGTCTGATGGACGACTGTGTGAGGGAACCTTCTCAGATGTGGGAAATAGTCTATATGACAATCTGGAAGCTAAAGAAGTGTGTATGTAAGTGAAAATTTGTTGGACTGACTCAAAAATCCTTGAACTCAGTCAAGGAAAACATTGAAGAATAAGTATTTAGTTTCCTGGACGAGACGGTTTTGATAAAAAGGAATGCAGGGACTATTGAAAGTATTGACACATTGCCTGGGGCATGGATGTTAAACTGGAGCAGGATGGGAGAAGAACTGAGGGCGGGGAGGAAAGCTGCCTTGCTTATAAGTACATTAAGACAAAACCACATTGACTGAATCAGGCTTCTTGGCCAGTGTGGCTGTTATCGGTGCCCGATGTCAGAGGGTGAAGGCAAGCAGATCTAAGGGCATTATGGGGGGCAGCAGCTGGTAAGGATAGCTTCAGAATGAGCAGCCAGTAGCCTCATCGGGCAGACAGGAAGGCAGCAGAATGCCAGCAGGTCTGTGAGTCTGGAAGGTCTATGGTGGCCATCGAAGGAATCTATCTCTTATTTTGCTTTGCTGGCAGTATTGGAAATTGCACCTAGGGCCTCAGGCATGCCAGGCAGACACTCTGTCACTGAAATACAACCTCAGCCCTCAAACCTAACTCTTTACATGGGTGTTGTGAATCTGGACTTGGTCCTCATGATTGTCCAGCCAGTTCCCCAGCCTCTCATGCTCCTTAGTTTTGAATTCAAGGGCCCATGTGGCAGGGGATATTTCTGAAAGGTTAACTTGGTCTCTGTATTAGGAAAAGCAAACACGGGCAGAAGCTGTTCTTGCGATGTCTAAGTCTTCCAAGGCCTGTTGACAAAGGTGGGCTGACAGGTTCTCAGTTCTAACCAAGTGTGCACTGCTGTTTTGGACGAAGGATGAATAAGTAGGACCTTACAGACACTTCAGGCCCATGATGCTACCCAACACACCCATGCTGTGTAAGTTTTCAAAATCATGCACGGAAATAAATTTTGATTTAAAAACGTTATGAAATTATACTAATTAATACAAAGGTGAATGATTTGAAGCAAATTACTAAAGAACTAAGATGAGAAAGAACATAGGATTAAGCTTCCAAAAGCTGTCTCATTATCTTAGGGCCTTGCCCCTTCAGAATGTAAATATCTCACATTTGGTGGATATGCTCTGAAGATAAATGCTTCTGTAGATAAGCAAAGGCACACAGCAGGGCTCACAGCAAGGCCTTCTGGGACTAGCCTGGGCTTCACTCTTACACGCCTGCAAGTTTTCTGGAAAATCGTTTTATTTCTATAAAAGCAAAATTATTGTCAGCAATCCCCTTTGTAGCCCATAAAAGTCACCCTCTGCCGTTCCTATTTAGGTTCAAAACCACAGCAGGAATAGGTTTATTCATTTTCTGCTCCAAGGCCTCTATCAAGGTGTCATAAAAGTTCCTCATACGATTCCCCACACCAACGTCTCCACACTCTCACATGGAGCCAGTCCCAGGAGGCAGAATGAACTTTTCTGCCATTGGGAAGGCAGAGGGACGGAGTCGCCACTGCTTCTGGTGTTATTAGGGCAAAGGGCAAAGGGGGGAGCTCCTAGCTCCCAAGATGTCTATTTCCATTAATAGCTGAGCAAATGCTCCAATCTGTTTAGGAATTAACAACATCTCTGTAATAAATTCTAGGATTTAAAGCAACAGAAAGTGGGCATACGGTAAAAGCTAACTGACACGCGTTCCCTGTTTTGCGGCTATGTCTTGTGAGGGGCTGGGCTGATCATGAGGAGCGAATCTGATTGGGAAAGAGGCAGAGGAAGAGACGATTGCGAGGGATGCACACTCAGTGTTCTTTATTTCCTCCTGCCAGCAGAAATGGAGTAAATGGATCATGCAAGAGAAAGAAGTAAACGTAAAACCCTTTCTAATGCGGGGCCGCTCTTATCTGTGGCTCAGCTGAGCCCAGTGTTAACTTCGGTTCTGCTGAGGCCGCTGCCTGGTACTGAACAGACAACAGTCTCTGATTTCAGGCAAGACTTCTGAGTCTGAAAAGGTTGCAAGTATCCCCAGGATAGCTCAAAGACACCCTGGGAGCTACCCATGCCTCTAAGGCTACCAATTCCTGCACATCATGTTTGTTCGGCACTCAGGAGGGGTTCATTCCATGTGTCACCTGACTGGGTTATGGGATGTCCAGATCCAGCAATTTCTGGGTGTGCCCACGTGACCTTTTCAGGATGAGATTAGCACACCACCTTTGTGGACTGAGATGTCAGCCTCCTGCCTCTGGACCGGGGCTTACACCATCTGTTTCCCCCACCACTCCCGACCTCCATCCACCTCCAGTTCTCAAGCTTTCAGACTTGAACTGCAGTTGCTTTGTTAACGTCACTCGATTGACATCATGCATAACACATCGTAGGACTTGGCCTCCATAGCCACATGAACCAGTTCTTCGTAACATCTCTTCCTTCCTCCGCTCCTCCCTACTCTGTGGGTTCTATCTCTCTGCAGAGTTCTGATTAACGTATTGCTCAATCTGCAATCTGCCCTTTGTAGGTGGATTGAATACTGGGATTCAGTGGTTTTACTTTCTTTCCCTCAAAAGAAATATTCCCTGCCGGCAGAAGCCCCATGAGTTCGCAAAGAAGAAGAATGGTTTCCTAGGGAGATGGCTCAGTGGATAAATGAGGACCTGAGTTCAGATCCCCAGCACCCATGTGAAATCGGGGTATAGTGGCACTGCACAACCCCAGTGCTGGAGGCCACAGAGACAGGTGAATCCCAGGGCCTTTATGACCAGTCAGGAAATTCTTTCAGCAAGAGATCCTTTCACAAAAATAAAATAAAATAAAGTGGAGAAGAAATTGAGGAAGGTATCATGATGTCAGCCTCTAGGTTCTACATATGCCTACGTGAAAGAGAACCCAGGTATACCCTACTGGCACACCAAACACACTCACACGCCCACCCACATACTCATACTCACACTCAGAGTTGGGAGGGATTATGAATTTTAGGAATATTTTTTAAGCTTTCTGCTCTGACCTTGCTCACTTATGCAGACTGAGATGTCAGCCACACCGAACACACT
>LOJH01043707.1:3450-19967 GCA_001685095.1 Ellobius talpinus
GCTAGCAAGTTTACTTGTGACAAATCCAGCACTTAATAACTATTTATGTTGAACTTATTTTTAGTGTTTAATATAAAGAATATTTACAATGTTGAGTGCTTCTGTTCTGGAAGATTCCCACTTAATGTAGAAATAGGACCCTGTTTTCATTGTTTTTCATTTGTAAGATAGTAAAGACTTATTTCTCAAGGTTTTTAGAATATCTGAAAGCCTCCTTGACTCCTGCAAAGGAGAAATTACATTGTTGGTACTATAAATCTCTCTAAAAACCAAGGACTGGGAAACTCATAGCCTCAGCAGTATACAAACCTGCTACTTTTATTTTACTAAATGAACATAGCATCCAACTAATTTCATAATTCATATCTTTGAATATGAATAAATTAAGGGAAGTTTTATAATTCATCAAAGAAGTTTCTTTTAGCAATAGATGGTATTTAACACAGAAACTTGCTCAACAAACAGAATAAATTTTGATGTAGTTCTCAACAAAAACTTATATTTATATCAGACTCCATCTCTATGAGGCTCAGGGACCATCACAGTAGATGGGTCAGAATGATTGCAAGAGCCAAAAATTGTACATTGTTAGAAGCGCAAAGGTCTTTATACTCAAAAATCACTAGAATCCCAGGAATGATGTTGTCTTTTCAAAGGAAAAGTTGTATAACCTGTTTTTCCATCCAGATGGTTGTGAATTGGGTGTGATTAATAGCCTGGTGAATTGTATTATCTGAAGGGCCAGGCCATGTCAAGCTCCCACAGCCAGGATTACAAATTCTTAATAGTCTCAATGACCTTTACATATTCTATTTAGCCAGGACTCCCTGAAGCTCCCATAACTGGACCTGAAGTAGCTAATAGCCCAAGTGACCTCTATGCTACCTCTATGATCAAGATCACAGAAGTCCTTTCCTCAGGCTCTCAGACTAACATATGTATCCTATCTACAGAACACATCTTCTTGGAAGAAATGATGTATGTTTAGAGAAGATATAGTTATGCCTGTGCACTGGAATTGTGATACACCAGAAAACTTTTTATCTAAGTTTCTCTCTCTCTCTCTCTCTCTCTCTCTCTCTCTCTCTCTCTCTCTCTCNTGTGTCTCTCTGTCTCTCTGTCTCTCTGTCTCTCTCTCTATGTGTGTGTGTCTGATATATTATAGCATCTTAAAGAGCATATACACTGACTCAAGGGAAGATGTCAAGTTGACACTAGTATGGACAATAATGAACTACAAAAACAACTTGAGCAGAAGATTTTATGACCTACGTCTATATTCAAAACTAACTCTCTTATAATAGTTGTTCCCTCATTTTTGCCTTTTTGCTAGTAAGGTACCTATTCCTAGCTTTCCATTTCCCAGCTTATACAACTTGTATCTCATGGTACAAACATGATCTGGACAGTGGAAATATTAAGACATATGCTGAGACATAAGTGCAGAAATTTTAGGGCACATCCCTAGGTAGAGAACTACAGTCAGCTGGTGATTTCTCAGAGAAGGAAAATTATCATATTTCAGGCATGAGCTCACTAATATAAAGCATTCAGCCCTGAAATTATCTATACTCAAACCAAATTATTAACTCAACAGTTTTCATTTACATATGTGTGTATGTACATATATGTATATATAACATGTATTGTAAAATGAGAGATAATTAATTTGAGAATGAAGGAGTGTATCAAAGGACTTGGAGAGAAAATACATTGGAGGGATGGAGGAAGAAAAAGAGAAGAGGAAACATGGTGTAATTACAATTTAATTAAAATGTATAAAAATAAAAAATGTTAAAAAATTTAAATTAGCCTACATTTAGATGTCTCAGTGCAATACAAAAATCATTAAATATGAAAGCAAAAATCAATTTTAAAAAAGTTTTATTTCTACAATTATAAAAAATAATGAAATAAATAAAGAATTATTAACAAATCACAGTAATAAATTGAGCTAAAACATCCAATTCAAAAGGCATGGAATTCAAGTCTGGTGCAGGCTCACCACTTTGATGTCGACTCATACTCCAGAAAGACACAAATGATTTCTGTTACTGTTGGTTGAGACTTGTCAAAGGCTGGCATCCTCAAAAATGAATAAGAGAGAACAAATTACCATAGTCTATGCAAATGAACATACACAGAGGCTATTCAATAAGATCTTGATATTTTAAGGGAGACACTCATCGTTATATTTATTTATCTGAGACTCAATTGCAAAAACAGAGATAAGAAAGTGTTGCAATTATAATTGAGTAGAATGAAGATAAATTCTAATTGGAAGTTGTTGGTCTGGAAACCTAGATGAGGGATAACAAGAAACAGGTTTATTTGTGGAATGTGTTTGATTTTTTGGCAAGTTGTTCTGAGTTTAAATCAGGTAAAAATACAATATATAGATAGAAACAATTATTTAAGAAGTTATTACTGTACTATGTGTGCTAGTTGGCATTATTTCAGCTTGACACAAACTATAGTTGTCTGAGAGAAGAGAGCCTTGGTTGAGAAATTGCTTGCAGAAGATCTGACTGTACCAATGCAAGTTATAATGCATTTTCTTAAATAATGGTTGAAGGCCAGGGCTCATTCTTTATATGTGGAGACACCCCTGGTCTGGTAGTCTGGTTTATCATAGGAAAGATCACTGAGAACATCTTGAGAGACAGGCTGGTAAGCAGACCTCCTCCCATGGTCTCTGAATCAGATCCCACCTCCATGTGCCTAACCTCTCTGAGTTCCTGTTTTGACTTCCTTGATCATCAACAGTGATGTAGAAACATTTTCCAAGTAAACCATTTCACCCAAAGTTGTGTTTGGTCATAGGGTTTTATCACTGTAATAGTAAACTTCAGATACTAGATCAATTGATGTAAAGAAAGGGCAAACTTACTGAGCTATGTATTATAAAGATTACAGATTAGAGTTCTTTTTTTCTATATAGTCTAGAATTCAGATCCTGGTGCTTTAAGTATTTAGTTTCTCAAATACTTGTTGGTATTGGGAAAGGTGGTATATGTGAGAGATAATCTTGGATAGGCTTTTTCCAATGGTCAATATTTAGTATGTTACAAAGACATTGCACTGTTAAGCCAGCCCAGCTTTATTTGTCATATCCTCAGCAGTGAAAACTATTTTTGTGCAGGAAGAAAAACATGCCTGGGTTGTAGGTTCCTCTCCAATAAGTGAGAGAAGTAAAGCAATGAGAAATGGAAATACAGATATTGGTCAAGTAAGTAACTGCACCAACAGAAATACAAACACTGTGCTTACTGTTACAATGGAAACAAAAAAGGAGAAACTAGGTGTTATATGACAATTTAACAACAATGGTCACTGTTCTGAAAATAAAGCAAAACAGAAAAAAAACAGAACACCATGTATGCATGTTGCTATGACTAATTAATAGTTAAACCAAGTAACAGACATCACTGTTAATAACGTGATATGGCCATTCTCATTGATCACTAATTATGAAAATTCCCTACTGGCTTGTTTAAGGTACATTTAAGATCAGACAGCTTAAACAACAAAAATGTTCTTCCGCAAGTTCAGGAAATGAAAAGTCCAACTTTCCAATTTTCTGGGTTTCTGCTGAGGCCATTATGGTTGGCTAGTAGATATTTTGACTCTAATCTAAACTTCACATGATCATTGTTGTATATGTGTGATGCAGTACCACCCCCTTTTATAAGAACATTAATTAAAATATAGATATTGTCTTCTCTGTAATCTATTTCAACAATTACTACCTCCATATAGGCAAGTTTACAATCATGTTGAGAATTTGAGGTTATGATATTTATATTTTGTGAGACATTGGTTAGTCTAAACCACCACTAGAAATATATCGATTTTTAAATTTTGATGTTTGACTGCTAAATAGAGATATCATGGTCACAAAAAATTTATGTCAGTTAAGGAAAACATTCTTTCTATAATACTTAGATATTTATATATTTGATTGGGCCTTTGAAAAAACAGAAACAACAAAATGAATACAAATTAATGGCTCTACTAGAAAAAAAGTGGTTTTTAAAAGCATGATATCTAAGTAAGATTTGTAATATTGGTAGACCAAATGTGGAAGATGGCATAAAGGAAAGTATCCTCAAATTAACCATTATTTCCATATGAAAATAATTCCTAACAATTTTAAATTCACTAAGCTTATATGTAATTATTGAATGCAATATCCTTGCTATGAGATGCATCTGCAAGGATTTAAAATAATAGCTCCTAAGGTCTGTAATTCACTTGTTATGTTTGCAGAAAATTAAAAGGAACAAAGTAAAAGTCCATGAAAATCTTGGTAAAGAAATATCAGAAAACTCCATGAAATATATTTTAAGCATTTATGATGGTCTAGGGTTTCTTTTTAAATTAAAAGTACAACTAAGAAATAACAACCCACTAGAAAACTAGAAATGAGAAGTAATTTCCTATTTAAAACAGCAAACAAGGAAGAAATTTAATAAAAATGTATTTTAGGCCCTATATGAAAAGAGCTAGCGGGAAAATGGGGGAGATTGAACAATTCACAAATGTACAGAAAGTACTGAGA
This sequence comes from Ellobius talpinus, assembly GCA_001685095.1. Taxonomy (NCBI): domain Eukaryota; kingdom Metazoa; phylum Chordata; class Mammalia; order Rodentia; family Cricetidae; genus Ellobius; species Ellobius talpinus. The sequence goes on from LOJH01043707.1 coordinate 8,012, forward strand.
TGGGATAGCAATGTGTGTGTGTACACACATTATATGTGTGTGTATTCAAACACAAAACAGGAACAGAAATAGACATGAAAGAAGATCCTTTTAGTAGAATTTACAAAAAATAAGTCAGTAATATTTTCATCATTAATAAGACTGTTTATCATGAGTAACCAAAATAGAGCAACCCTCTGTGTATCTTAAAACAGTCTGTTGGTTATATATGAAGTTCTTCCATTTATCTATGCAAATTGTGATAATTTTTTTTTACAATTTTGTACAGTCTGGTATCCCTTCGAAAGCCAGTTACAAGAAGGGATTGACTGGATGAAGTTGTCCTTTAGGAAAGTCAATGGGAGATTGCTTGACTAGATTGAGGTAGAATACCATGTACTCTACAGATGACACCATTTTTTACCCATGGATCCTGAACTGTGTTAGATTGAAAAAAAGACAGCTGAGTATAAGTGCATGTACATTCACCCATTTCTGTTTATGATTACTGATGTGATGATAAAGTATCATGAGTTCTGGCTATTGTAACCTCCCTGCTTTGAAATAACATAATCTGGAACTGTGAGCAGAAATTAATGCTTTCATCTCTAGTTTGTTTTGCCATAGTTTATCAAATCTAGATGAAGGAATCTAAAACAAAAGAGTAAGTAGAAAAATAAGTGAAATGATGTTTTAAGTTCTTTTGTTATAAAAGGGTTTTTTGAAACCCTGCAATATACTGGAAATTTGACCAAATAAATTTTCCAAAATACCTAAAGGAACAAGTAGGTTTTACTTTTCATCATTTGTTTTCTAATTGTGGAAAATGTATGCCTTCATGAAATAACTATTTATAATTATAAGCTTTGCCAGAGTATGCATGCTTATGTTTCATTTAATGATTAAGGATTATGTAAAAGAAAACATCCAGGTATTGCTGGTCAGAAAGAACACACAGTCATATCTGTTGATGTTTCCTGTTCATGGATATCCTTGTTGTCGTTTGAAGACATTACATCTGGGTAGAAAAGAATTGCTTTTTTCCTTTGGCAACTTATACAGCATTTTTCTGGAACAATGCAAAAGAGTCCTCGGGGAGGGGAGTGCTTTCAGGTAAGATAAAGAATTGGATCATCAACTTTCTGTGTTATAAAATTTATATAACTATAAAATAATATGACTCTTTAAGGCTTTCTCAAAAATTCCTATTGCTATTTATCCCTCTTCCATCACTCTCCTTTAGGATATAAGTTCAATGAAGACAAAAATTAGTGAAGTAGGTCAGTGCAATATTAATAGTTCTAAATATAGAAAATTTCCTACTAGGGGGTTCTTTGTGTCTAAAAACAAAAACTGTATGGGTAATTCATTACAATTACATAATGGGATAGGCAAATATTATAGTATATTTTTGTTTTTGTTATGAAATGAAATGATTAAGAAAATAGAATAAGATGATAGTAACGAAGAGAAAGTGGTTATAATAATTTTATTCAGAAAAGCATCACATGGTGACTGTTTACAGAAAGATGTTCAAGAGTACTGTAGATGCTACTCAGAGACATCTTCATAGGCAATTCTGGTAACACAACCTTTTAATTTTAGCACTTGTCAGTAGGTGCAGGAGTATCTCTGTGTATTTCTAGCCAGCATGGTCTACATCACAAATATCCTAAAAGACAAACACATACATACACACACACACACACATGAATATACATGTGTGTGTGTGAGTGAGTGTGTATGTATACAATCTGACACTGCCAGGAAAAAAATGATGAAGAAAAGGAGATGTTGTGTGGGATTAAGAACAGAATGACATTAGGAAATAACTTTTAAAGACAAGGAAGCACCTTGATTTGAATAAGAAAGTATTGATGGACATAAGTTTGAAAAGTGAATAAAATCTTCGCTTAAAAAGTGTTTATAAGTAGAAACTGTAGCTAGAGATGAAAAAAATTGATAAATTTAATTTGAAAAATTTCTAGTTTTGACATATTATCAATATGCTCAGAAGTGCTAAAATTTTTGTAAAATACTACTTCAAGAGAGTGCGCTTCATCCCAACAGTTAAAACAGAAGGAAAAAGGATGAATAAATATCCACAGTTTCCAGGTCATATTTAATCCTCCCACTGAGTGACAAAAATAAACTGTAAAGACTCTGCTTGAGTGCCCCGTGTCCAAATGATAATGTCTTTACTAACCGTTACTCAGGTTAAGCACACCTTACAGTTTCTCTTTCCTTAAAGAGGTTTCATGGAGGGAAAACAGCCCAATCATGCTGTAAGTCAAAATGGCAACTAATGGGAAGACATTAGCAATAACTTAAAACTGTGTTCCATGGTCAATGTCTACAGTTCTGTCTCTTGCATTAGTAAACAAATATCAAAAAATTCTAGAGTAAGCACATCATCTTCATTAAATCATGCTTAGTATATTCATATTCAGAAAAATTGTTGCAAGAGTATATGAATAAACGTTGTAAGGTCTGACTCTGTCTTGTTGAAAATGCATATTAATGGTCAACTTTTAAGAAAAATACAAACACAGTAAGAATATTTTGCTGAGTTTGTGACGAGAAGCCTTGGAAGATGGTGTACACATGTACTCCAAGAACTTGAATGGTGGAATCAAGAAAAACAGGTGCCCGAAATCATGGTTGACTTCAGAGAGAGTTAAAAGCCAATCTGACTTAGATGAGTTACATTAGACTAATTCTCAAAAAGCCAAAAAAAAGCCTATGAAGAAATATGCAAAACTTACCCACTGTAAGCACAATTGGTGCAAGAAGCTGATAAATCAGTACATGTAACATATATGAATAAATTCGTATTAGGTCAGTGAAACTTCAAATAACGATTATTGTATGATTAATACTCATTTAGTTGACGTTATCTCCAAAGGAATGCCACTCTGTGACAACAATTTCCTTTCTGAGATGCAGAAGCTCATAAGCTTTAGTCAGTCCCTGGAATTTAAACTGCTTTTTAAACCTTTTAGATCTACTAGGGATTTCTATGAAGGTATTTTCGGTCTTTCTCTGGGAGAAAGCTATGTGAGTAGGCATAGCCTCTGTGTATTCTCAAAGAAATTTTACACTAAGCATAACAATAAATAGTTGATCCAATTCCAATTCAAATGTTGAAGAAAACAAAGATAATGCTGGTGAGTTAGTTGTGAAATCATGAATGAGAATGAGCTGGAAAGGGTTTCATTATTAACTCTTGGTAATATGATTAACCTAGACTAAATTTTAAAAATACCAGTTCATCATCCCATGAACCACTTCTGGAAAAAAGTCCTGGACTTACCATTCCTCAAGTTATTTGGTCTTCTTTGGATTAGTCATGTGGGAATTGAAACAAATGAATAATTTTCAGATTCCTGTGATAAAATACAATTTTTTTCTTCTGTGCAGCACTGGCTCCATAAAGGAACAACTTAGAATTGGGGAGCACAACCTGATAAGTGCCTCAAAGCAGTGTGCTCTAGAGAGAACAAGAGAGCTGATATGCATCCTATAGTGCAGTCTAAAGTACCCTATTTTCTTATGTCTGAATCCAATTTCCAAAATCAATTACTTCCAGCTTCATAGACATGTGAAAAAGATAAATAAAGATGATGAACCTTGCTGATCTTCTGCCCTGAAATAGCATCTTCGCAAAAAAAAAATGTTTTCAAGAGGTGTTTTGGTGTTTCAAGTTTTAAGGCCTTACTCGGCACTGCTACTCTCCTTTCTACATTGTTCCAGGAAAAGTGTGGAGTTTAAGGAAATGGAATTTTTATACCCTTTTTATCCCCTTGGCTACTGATGCACTGATATTTTAGCACTCCCAGTAAGATCGCACAGCTTCTCCGCAATGTGTTTTATTTTTAGGAAATTCCTTCAGCTCTATCTGCTTCTGTCATCTTCCACCTAGGTGACAGACACACATAGACACACACACACACACACACACACACACAGAGGAAAGAGGATCCTGTTTTAGCAGTACTTTTAAGGAATTGCACAGTTTCACACCTATACTAGACAAGTTGAAGTTGGGAAATCTAGTCTAAAGTTTCTAGAACGCATACTCTGAAAATTGACCTCATTAATGATAGATTCAGAATATCACATTTATATTTTGCTATAGCATTTACGTACTAATGTATCAAAAATAATTTGCTATTCATTACCATTGTTATTTGAATACTATTTTAACTCCAAATGCATATTCAAGCATTTTATCTCACACTGAATGCCTATCTGTGATGCAAGTTTATTGACATAGCCATTGATCCATATTAAACAGTTATCAATGAACTATATACAAGGCATGTATCCAAATTTTCTGTCAAACTGCTTCATTATTAACCCTAAAAATATCTGAGTATTTCTTTATAGATCTTAAAACAAATTTAAATCTGAATCAAAATGCCTTAAAATCCCCTTAAGACCAGAAAGCAGGACATAGGGTAAAAATTTAGCAAGTGTATATGTGCACATGGTTACTCTCTATTCCCTAAGCATTTGCGAAAACTAAACTCTGCTTCCAGATACTTAGAAAGCATTCTACTGTGATTTGCTTGATCCATAAAGAATAGATTAAAAATTATGTTATGCTCACGGATAATTTATGAAGTGCAAGTCTCTATTCCATCAAAACTGAGGGTTCATGCCTTCGAAAAACAATCTCTGGGAATTATAGTGTTTTTCTTTAATGAAATACTTGTCAGTATTTGTCCAATAAATGCATTGTATGGAAAGTGAACCAATATTATTCACATACTTTTTTGTCTGCTGAAAGCTCCTTCAAGGGCATCTAAACCACAGTTCTTATTGTTTTCATGTAGAAACATTGGCCTTTTACTTTAGACAAACTCTTTGTATGTTGTTGTCCAACCCTAAATGGTTCAGCACATTTTATTAGATGTGCATTTAAGTATTACAGCTTTGTTTAGGAAAATCTTGTAACAAAACATATTAAAGTGTCAAGATAAGCAAGGGTGCTATATATAATGTCTTTATATTAATTGGCATTTTATTTCAACAAAAATATCAGAAGAAACACGGAGTCCAGCTCAGATATTTTCTTCTTAGAGTCGTTCTCAATAGCTTAGCCATATATCCAGGGGTAAATTTTGAGGTTGTGAGGACCACTTGAAATCCAAATTATTTTCATTGAAACGATATAGAATATGCCTTATTGGTTTATGATGCAAGATCACTAACAAATAAAACTTTTGGTTATTTCATACTGACAATGCTTTAAACCAAACCCCATACTACCTATTTTACACATTTCACCTCCTTGCATTTAGGAGACAAACAACTAATTACATATTGTTGACTGCTCTAGTTTCTGTCTGTTGGCAGGTCGAAACACACTGACTGAACGCTACTTGGAGGGGAAAGTATATTTCAGCCCAAACTGCTAAGTAGAAATCTGTTTCTTTATGTGGGATATCTCTCTGTATGCTGTGAATATGTTTTACTATCATTGGTTAATAAAGAATTTTCTTTTGGCCTATGGCAGGACAGAATAGAGCGGGACAGAAAATCCAGAGATTTATGGAGAAAAAAGGCAGAGTCAGGGAGATGCCAGAGGCCTCCAGAAGCAGCAAGTTGTGAGGTAATAACCCATGAGTCCCATGGTAAAATAAGAAATAATAGAAATGTGTCAATTTCAGTTGTAAGAGCTAGTTAATAACAAGCCTGAGCTATTTAATAGGACAAAGATTTTGTAATTATTACTAAGCCTCATAGTGAGTATTCAGGTACTTGTGGATGGGAGAGAAACTTTCAGTTACAGTTCTTGAAGGCCATCCTGGAAAAATCTTGAGGCAGGAATGAAGAGAGGAAAAATAGAGGAAGATTGCTTAATGCATTCTTTGCTAGATTTATTTTCACCTAATTTTGTTATAACCCAGGTCCACTTGTCCAGGGATTGTGTCAAGTTGACAATAAAACTATCTAGAACATTATGCACCTAATTTTGTTATAACCCAGGTCCACTTGTCCAGGGATTGTGTCAAGTTGACAATAAAACTATCTAGAACATTAACAGGAAAAATATTGAGTTTAGTGAACCTTTGAGTATCTGCCATCTTAATCTTGTGCCTTTTAAAGTGGAAATTTTTATGATCAGTAATCCTGCTACTTACAAACGTGTTCAGTTGTCTTGAAGAAAAGCACTTGTGTGGTTGCTGAGCTGTGATATGAACCCAGATGACATTTTCCCAATAGAAGAGCATTTTATTTCAAAGAATTGTTTATACTCTTCTTCTTGTCATTCAAACGTGTATTTGGCAGATGTTTTCTAGAAAATAAATAATGTGATTATATCACTGTAAGGAAAAGAACTAAATGTACTTGTTATCATTGATATAATTAAGATTTTGTTTGGGAAAATGGATATTTAGAAAATTTATACCTATGATTATAGTTATAATCCTATAATCCCTAAAGAATTTCTGGGTCAAATTTTATATAAATGGTTGCTATATTAAAACAATTTAGGATCAAAATTTTTAGTTTGTAATGTTTGCACAAATTATGAAAATAACACTTTACAATTGATGTTTATAATATTTTAATAATATATACTAATATGTGCATTAAATAGCAACCTAGACCAATAAGTTGTAGTGTAGCAAAGACTGGGAGGTTCAAAGGTGTGATTTCCTTTAGCACATTGCAGCCAATCTTTAGTAAACAGTAACCCAGTATCCTACCAGAAGATGTGAAATATCACTTACAGATACGGAAATATCTTCCAGCACAAGCTGTAATGATTCAGTCATACAACATGGCTGCCACCTCTGGGTTCCAGGTCCATGCATGTGCCAACAAGCCTTCAGGCAGAAGAGCCTAATGGCCCTGTGGATGTTAAAGGGCCCCGCGTGACCCACACACATGTGTGTTTGCATTATCCGCATATGACTCAGCTAAGCGCTTGTGCGCATGCATTAGCCCCATCATCTGCATATGACATATTCACGTCAATCCCTTGTGCACATGTGCTAGCCAACTTTTAAAAGCTGGACACACCATCTCTCTCTCTCTCTCTCTCTCTCTCTCTCTCTCTCTCTCTCAATATCTCTCTGTACACTGACTTCCCCAGGTTTGTACATGCCCCCTCTAATAAACTCCTATGTGGGTTTGTTGCATGTTCCATGTGTCCTTCCTACTTTCACCTGGTATTTCATTGATGTTGTGACTTGGATGGCTCCCCTGCCTCGAGCTCCTCCCCTGGGGTCGGGATCCAGAACTGGGTATTTTTTCCACAACAACCACATGTTTCATCTACCTGAGTGTGACCTCTATGCGCAACACTGGCTTCAATTGGTGAGTTTCCCCATTCGGGTCAGATTAACCATTTCTTTAAACCTGAGGATAAACCGTTGAGCTCCTGGAAATCTTCTGGTGTTCCTAGCAACTGGGGAACAGCACCCAACCACAGCCTTCAATATTATGGTTGAGCCCTTCACTGACATTCATCTCTGGATTGCTTCCCTTAGCTAAAATTGTGTTTGGATGACCCAGGGTCAGTCCTTCCATGACTGGGGGCCCAGGGTCCCTCAGATTTTTCTTTCTCCTTTTTTTCTTTTTCTTTTCTTTTATTTCGACCATTCATTGGTGGTCCCCGCCAAGGCCTCTTTGGCTTCCAAGTCATCCCACACAGAGACAATCAGGCTTTAACACCCCTCCTATAGGTAAAGAATGTTCTCCTACAAACCCTGTGGTGTTTGTCATCATCACACCCCACCTAAAGAGGGGAGACGTCCCACTATAAGCCTTGTATATCCCATTTTCATAGGTTTCATGGTGTCAGCTATGGGTAACAAGCCAGAGATTCCCACACTTATCCATCTTTTTTAAAATCTAAATCTTTACCATTTAGATAACAATTTAAAGTGGCCACCTAAAGGCACCTTTGATCCAGATATTCTATGGGAGTTTTCTAACTACTGTCAGCACACAGGCAAAGGAAAGAAGTTTCCTTATATCCAAGCCTTTTTCTAAGATCTAAGTCCCAGTCTTATAATTTCACCTTTCATAATATCTATATGTTCCTATCTAATAATTTCCTTCCTGAAGAGCATAGGTGAGTTTGAGAGTAGGCCAGACTACATGTAGACAAGGTTCACCAAGCACATGCAACACATTCCCCAGAGGCAGAGGCAGTCCCCAAGTGGGAACCACACTGGGATTATAACACCCCAGGTAGAATTTTAGCTAGGGATTGGTTAGTTTATGACTTGCTTCCTGGCAGGTCTCCATAAGGCTGCCCTCAAGCCAGCAAACTAGAATAACCTCTCAGAGGTCATTCAAGATATGAAGGAAAATCCTTCTGCAATTTTGGAATGTCTCACTAAAGCCCTATTACAATTTACTAACTTAGATCCAGAAACCACAGAAGGCAGTTACTCATTATTCATTTTTTTTCTCAGAGCTACCCTGACATTAAGGCTAAACTTAGACATTTGGAGGAAGGCAACTTGACCCCACAGGCAGAAGTCTTAGTGTTGGCCCTTAAAGTGTACCATGTGAAGTATGATGAAGCCTATAATCATGTGTAACATGCTAGCCACACTCCTCTGCCCAGCTGAGGCAACAGACCACACAATTTGTACTGTCTGTGCTGCTCCCTTTCCCCCTGGAGCTTGAGAACCACCAGGCCTTTGTTTCAAATGTTGCAGAGCTGGGCACTGGGCCCAAGAATGCCCTAATTCTCATCTTGGTCCTACGAGATCTTGTCCAAGATGCTGTAAGGAAGGACATTGGGCAGTAGATTGTCCTCGTGCACATAGTGGCAGAGAGACATCAAACACAGAAAATTCCCAAGTTGACCTTCTTGGTCTGGCCATGAACAAGTGAGGCTGCATGGGCTCCTTTGACCTAACAAGAACTGTCATATGTAACAGGGATACATGGGTAAACATCACAGTATCAGGATGGTCCATCTCCTTTCTCTTGGACACTGGAGCCACATACTCAGTACTGAGAATTCTGGGGACCTACCTCTCCTTCTAGTTTCCCTATTGTTGGGGTAGAGGAACAGCCTTATCTACCTCAGTAGACTCCACCACTTAACTGTGTTTTCAGGGGTATTTACCTTACTCATTCATTTTTAGTTATGCCAATTTACCTATGGGAAGAGATATTTTAGCAAAAATAGGAGCTTCTATTACGTTTGCTCCTTCCATTCACCTTACCTTAGGTTTACCAACAGCTCCCCTCCTCCTCCTTCTAGCCTCTCAATCATAGCTCCTTCATAGCTCCAATATGTCTTTTTCTCTACCAGCCTCTCAGGTGAATGGACAAGTCTGGGATGTTGGAAGGAAAGCTACTAGTTATTTCCCAGCTGCTTAGCCCCAAAATAATCACACAGAAACTATATTATTTAAATCANGCTAACTCTTACATCTTAATTTAACCCATCTCCATTAATCTGTGCATCGCCACACTCAAAACCCCTCTGTTGCTAAACACCACTAACAAGAGGGCCCAGACAGTTTCCAATGTTCTTCTTCAAGAAATTATCCCCCAGTTTGGAATCCCACCCTCTCTTCTGTTGGATAATGGCCCAGAGCATAACTCTCAGATCTCTTAAACTTAATCTAAGTCTCTTAACATTCCCTTGCATTTTCATATCCCATAACATCCTAAGTCTTCAGGGAAGGTAGAACAAACTAACCATTCCTTTAAAAAATGTTCTTGTTAAGGTGTCACAGAAGTATCACCTTGACTGGGTAAAACTTTTGCCTCTGGCCCCTTTTAAGCTTAGGGCTCTTCCCAAAAGCCTCATTTACATCATGCAATTTGGACTCGTGTGGGTGGCTGGTTTTAACCCCTGGCCTCTCACATAAAACCTCTCCCATTCCTGATCACCTGCTTACTCTACTGTTATCCCATCTTCACTTTCTATTACGGGATTTTACCCATTACTTAAACCATGTCCAATTCACGCCCACCACCAGTCAGGTGCTATTTTTTCCCCAGACCAACACCCCTCACCCTTTTCTGCTAAACGACAGGGCCCCTTTAAAGTAATTCTTGTAACTCCTACAGATGCCAAGCTCGAGGGACTCTCTCATTGGATCCACCTGTCTTATCTTAAACCTTTTACTCTTCCAGCTCAAGATACCCCCTTATATATGGTAACTCAAACAGGACCCTGTTCCCTTAAGTTCCAGAGGACACCAAGATCAGTCACTTTTTCTCCAATTCCAGAAAAAAATTAAAGCTTCATCACTATACTCAAACCTCCTGTGCCCAAAACTCCATATACCCTCCCTATTCCTCTTTCTTCTATCTGCTTTGCCAACTTCTCAATATCTCCAATGTCATACTTAAATTTCCAGTTAGCAACTCAGCTGTTATTACAGGTTCCATCATTAAACATAGAGATGGAGGTACAAGGATTGCCAAGAGCCCAGGTGGTAAGAAACAATAACAAGCTTGGGGACATTCACAGCCCCAGACTCCAAAAAAAAATCACAAAACAGACTTTAACATAACAGGTTTATCACTGACTGCAGCAATGTTCCTGGATGTTAAGGTAATACCATGATGCTAAAGAGAACAAGTGCCTTAAGATTTGCTTCAGGTAAAACATTGAGGGGTCTGATAATTTCCCTTTCTAATAATTCCCCCTTCTTTTCCTCCTTCCTCCCCACCGTCTTCCATTCCAACACTATATCATTGTAAACATAACCTTTTAATATGTCTAAAATTTATTTCTTTTCAAACATTTCTTCATAAGCTCCAGGGAGCCAATTGGCCCTATCTAAATGGACCAGACTAGCCCAAAATAAGTATCATTTAATTCTTTTCTTATCATTCCTGGTCATGGGAACCCCTGGGAAATTCCCTCCTCCACCCGCACTCCCCACCCCCGTCTTCCATCTTGGGACTCTCCTCCCTTATCACCAGGATCTAAAATTTTTCCAGATATAATTTTCTGCCTTTCCAGTATCTTTCAAGGTCCAAGCTGCCAGACAGCCAGTTCCACAGAACCCAGAAAAATCACATCAGTAATCAGCCAGCCCAGGATATGGTCAAGCAGCTCAACTCTTCGACACCCACAAAGTAAGCAGGAAGCAGTCATGAGAGACCTTATGACTCCCCATTCCCACCCATTAAAACCAACTCCCCAAACTGTTATAATAAACAAAAGGGTGGAATGTAATGATTCAACCACACAACATGGCTGACTCTTCCAGATTTCGGGGCCACACATGTGTGGACAAGACCTCAGGCAGAAGTGTCTAATGGCCCCAGGAATGTTAAAAGGACTTTCGTGACCCATGTGCACGCACGGTTGCATCATCCACATATGACTCAGCTAAGTTCTTGCTCACACGCATGAGCCCCATCATCTGCATATAACATGGTCACTTCATCCCCCTGTGCAGATGTGCTAGGCAGCTTTTAAAAGCTGAACATGCCATTTCTCTCTCTCTGCACACTGACTTCCCCAGGCCTGTACAAGTCCCCTGTAATAAACTCCTAAGCGGGTTTGTTGCCTGTTCCATGTTTTCTTCTCACTCACGCCAGGTAATTTCAAGAGGAATATTACAAATTTAACTGAAAGTAGAATTTTTTCAAAAGTTTTGCTCATTGAAACTTTACTGAAATGGATCATAAACCTATAAAGATATAATAGAAACACATTAGAATGTGTCAATTCTAACATCTACTCAATAATTTCATTCACGGTGAAGAGTCTGTTTCTAAACTCCTTTTGTCTTTTAAATAACCTTATTTTGTAAATACCTTTGAGCCTTTTTGAACATCAAAAAGATTCTCTAGGTTTCTGTGTGAGGAGATCCATCCAGATGGGTGAGTGTGTGCCATCCCCAGGGCAGACTGTCCAGGAAGGGAGCACAGCCCCCCCAGGTCCTGCTGCAGGGGCTTCTTTGTTACACAGTACCCTCCCCCAAGCCTGCCCTATTGTCTGCAAGGTCCTTGGCTCAGGAACAGTCCC
>LOJH01043708.1:0-13939 GCA_001685095.1 Ellobius talpinus
AGGTGGAAATTTTTAATTAAAAGAAAAGAATTACTATCCAGGTGACTTAAGATTCAGAAAAATACCTTCATTAAAAGAAACAAATAAGAGAAGCAAACACAGTTTTCTCTTTGAATTACAAAGAAGAGCTTACTGCCTTGTCCTTCCCTTTGGCCTTAACCACTACTCAGCTTGAACCATGCTCTCCTCCTGCACATGTTGCACTAGAGTCACAGGCTTCTAGCTGTGTGAATGACCTGATTTCAAATATGTAAACATCATCAACTGATTAGGTGGATCATATCAGTCACACCAAGTCTTTTTATGAACAAACACTATTCAATTATTGTGGTTTTTTAACTTTTAAAAACGTGTGTGTTGCCTGCACAGGAGTCTATGCACCATTTGTATGTAGTACCTAGAAAGGCCAGAAGAGGATGTCAGATCCACTGGCACTAAGGTTACAAGAGATTTTAAGCCTATATGTGGGTGCTCAGAATTGAACTTGGATCCTCTGGAAGATCAACCAGCCAGCGCTCTTAATTACTGGGTAATCACTCTAGTCCCTTATTTTTTTATTTACTAACAACATTTATAAAATGTATCATAACCATACTTATTAACCATAATTACATTGCACAAATCAATCAATCAATATCTACACAGGCTATTGATAATTACACTATATTAAGTATTCAGTTTATCTCTGCAATACCTAGGAAGGGAATAGTAAAGATATCATTTTCATTTATTAAATTCAATACTTAATAAAATTAGGTTGTTTACCCAAACCCTCATGATCATTATAGGTCTTATGATTCCAAATTCCATGGGCTCTAGAACTTCTTAGAAATCATGTAAATCTAGCCTTACATCATATCCTGAAGAGGTCAGGGAGTTAAATGGCATTCATATTTACTTCCCTTGAGGTCATTCTTAAGACAGTACTCTGCAGGAACAGTGACAGTTCTCATAGGCAAGTTTAAAATGCCACTAAATGGGAGTTGACAGACTACATACCCAGTGCCTTCAGAGAATTTTATGCCAAAAGAAGCAGTGAGAGGAGAGAAGAACTGTGAATTCCAGCATCTGCAGCTTAGAGCAGAAGTGGAGTCACCTCAGCCTCCCCTGTTTTTATTCAGCTCCAGATCTTCTGCATTTTAACTGGATAATTTCACAAACAAGTTTGATTCTTTTATAGCACTTCATCAAATAAGACTTAATTTGGTGATAGGAGGCATTGCACTCAATTAGAGAATCTGTTTCAGGGCAAACTCAAACTATTGCTTTGTGGTGTGACTAAATGATTTACCCCCCTTCCTGTGCTTTGGTTTTTTGATATCTGTTAAATGGGAGAGGGCTGGTGTCAGTTTACAGGAAATGTGCTGAACATGACTGCTGAATGCAGACAATCGAAGCCAGAATGCAGTTCAGTGAAAAAGAATCAACCTAGCACGGGCAAGGCTTGGCTTAATTGCCTGTAAAACAGGTATGAGCAACAGCTCTCTCCAATACACAGAAACACAGATAGACAGACAGACACAGAGTCAAAGAGACACACATGGGGAGTAGGGAGAAAGGGAGGGAGGGGAAGGAGAGAAGGAGAGAGAGGCAGAGACAGAAGGAAGCAGACAGAAAGACAAACATAAAGACACAGAGGCATACACCATGAGGGGCTGTGAGGAAAGGGAAACGGAGGAGCAGTGCTATGCTGAAAGCCAACCAATTACTTAAAATTTTCTCTAATATGTTTAAGTTTGTTGTAAAGTTATATTGAGATGTTTATGTGACCTTACAATTGTGACTCAGGCCTAAATGTACAACAAGTGTTGGGTTGGGTATTAATTCTTTTTGAGATAAGGTGAAACACTGAATTTAAGCACAAGGCAAGAGAAAATAAAGCTTAAAGTTCATAGTTCATGCACTCTTTCTTTCTATTCTGATGGAATGAGTTCCTTGTAAAAAATCAGTCTCCCATTGGGCAGCAAATGGTGTTGTCTTTAACTGGAAGTGTCGTAGTGATAAAGGAAGTATGAGGGAACTATTACCAATGAAACATTCTATGAGCCTTTGATGTGCAAAGGCTACAGAAATATTCTAGTTTATCATCTCTCAGTTATTCTCTTTGACCCCTTAGGCAAGATTGGACTCAACCCATGTGCCTGTAAGGCATCCAACATTTGTGGTTCAACACTGCCTTTAGAGTACAAAAGACAATGGCGTAATATAGATGCATCTGTCATCTTTAGTAAGGCATACATATCTGTCTGTGATCTCTACTGGTTAATCAAAGAGATCTGAAATTTATGGATAAGAATTAGGACAATGAATTTCTCATTCAGATTTCTCACTAACTCTGTTCTGGTCATGAAAACCAAAGATAGCTACATAGGTATTTGCAGTTTTTTAGACAGTCAGGCACTGCTCATGGTGGACAAGTTGCTTGAAATAAAGCAATAAAGGTTGAGCATATTGTACCTACAGTTTTCCTCCTTCATTTTATAACTCAATAGATTTCCACGTGACATAAACTATTCCCTTTCAGACAAATGCTTGTTTGTACTCACACAGCCCTCCAATAGAGCCATGTATGGCAGCAATTGTAAAGTTGGAACTAAAAAGCTGTGATTAACTATCTGGAAATGTGACTGTCTGCTAAAGACAACTATACATGAAGTGTTTCATGTAACAGGCATCCAGCAGGCAGACACTGGTGCATGAGAAGAACATAGATTTTTACATGCAACCTAGACAGTTAATAAACATATTCTGAAATTCAGATGGGATTACTAACCATAGGATTCTCAGAAGGAACCTACAATAATGTCAGTCATTAAGCATTTTACCTTTATAGTTCCAATCAGTTTTCAAGGTAAGGCATAATAATAATATATTATTAATTAAAACACATCCCTGGGCTTCTCCCTAGCAACCTATCATATTATCAATCACCAAATATTTCACTTTAAATTTCCAATAGCTGTCAAAGCAAACTATATCAAATACATTTCATAAATTTAAAAAGTGTATCTTTTAAAACTCATAGAGTCCTTCACTGGATTGACTTAAGACGTCTTTGGATATTATAAGGTGGTAAAAGTTCATTTCCTTGGTGGGAGAGGAACATGACTGACAACTTAGTTGTGTATCCTTTACTATATTTATGAAATTGCCATCATCAGGATTATGCTGAAAATATAAAGCATATCATCCTCACGTCAGAAGGATGATCCGGAGATGAAGTGAATAGAAGAAGATATGAACATAAACAAAAAACACAATACCTTTATTCATTTTTATTCTGGACTAATAAAAAAATGGTGACTTCAGTTTTCCTTTTTGCATCTTGTTTCCCAAATAAATATATGTACTTTGCTTAAAGTTAACGCATGCTAACTTCTCACAGTAACTATCAACAGCTTGCTCTCTCCCATCTTCTTAAATATGTCTGGTGATCTCCGACTTTTCTGCATGTCTTCACCCACCCAGCACACTGTGAATGAAGTGCCCCAAACTAGTGCAGTACACAAAGCACATGCTCTTGATAGAGGGGATGAAATGCTTTTTGTTGTAGTTTTAGTTATTTTTTTAAATTTTTCTTTAAAAATCAAACTTGTCTATTTTCTTCAGGAATATGCAGGAAATAACAGAAAAGCCAAAGCCTCAGTCACATAATAGGAACATGATAGCAGCAAAAGCAGAGTAGGGGTTTCTGGTACTCAACCATACCCACAAATGTGAGGAACCAAACATGGCAGAGAAATGCCTTCATCAGAGCAATAAAATCCAGGAGAGAGATTACAGTCCATGAGCAAAATGCAGGAAAAAAGAATAAATAAGCAAGCAAAAACAGGAAAACAACAGGAAGGAAAGAATCATACTATTTGGCCTCTCCTTTCTCAGATCCACACAACCCTGAATGGAGAGATGTACCCTATATGCTGGGGAATGAGAGGAAAGTGAGCACTCTTCCTGGACAGAGACCCAACCATCAGGCTCAGCCTAGGATGAGCACTCAGCCTGGAGAGGGTCACAGCCAGCAGCATCAAACCGTGATGGTCATTCAGCTTTGATACAGACCCTACTATTAGTCTTACCCTGTGAATCACCATCAAGGCTGGTCCTGCCAAACCAGATTCTAGGCTGAGTCCTAAGTGTCAGACTCCAATCTAACCCATGTAGTTCCAAGGACTCTTGCCCGAGCACCAGTTTAACTGCTATGGTCTCAGGTTCCAGGATGCTTTTCCCCATGCAAGCATGCTTTAGATCAACTCCTATGAAACTAGTACCCAGTTTCCACTTAGTAAACAATAGAACCAGGCCAAACTGACAAACTCCAGATCCAGCCATTGATTCATATAATGAGATTCCAGGCCTGTGATGATAGAGAGAAGTATAATGTGTCCATACTGAGCAAGATTACTCTGCCCAAGATCTCAAGTACCAGGTCAGCCCATGTATCCAGAATTTGTGGTTTTGCTGAACTAAGAACATTCCAATTTTTTTTTAATTCTGTAAACACTGAAAAAAAATTACCCATGCCTTCAAGTGCACTGACAATAAGAAGAGGCAACAAAGATATAAAAAAAAGCAAGTAAGGGTGACAATGACAGAGTAAACATACAAATACCCAGAGTAGATCCAGAAAAGCTAGAGATGAACAAAATGTCTGACAAACACATAAAAACAATCACCATAATACAGATACAACAGAACAAGCACATTGCTCACTTAGACCAGAAAAACAATTCCTGAAAAAAATGGTGTTTCATACAGAGTTAAAATACATTTAAGTAGCCAAATAGAAATTTTATAATTAAAGCTCACCAGAGCTTTAATTATAAAATTTAAACAGAAAATTCCATTGTAAGTTTCAAGAGCAGACTCAATCAATGTGTTAGAGTCAGCAACTTTGAGATACTGGTCATTTAAATTCAACATTAGGGAATAAAAAGAAAAGAATGAAGCAAAGAAGAGCTAAGGGTTGGTAAGAGTCATCAAATAAATGAATACTCACATACAGGAGTCTAAATGGAGCAGAGAAGGGAGGGGATGAAAAGCCGATAAAAGATAGCAAAAATAAATAAATAAATAAAAAGTTACCCAAATTTGAAGAGTGAACATTGATACTCAAAAATCCTAAAGTAATGTTAAATATATTGAACATAAGGAAATCATTACCAAGATGCATGAAAAGATTCTCAAAGTGCAAAGGCAAAGAGTTGAAAGCAGTTGAAAAAGCTGGCAAAAAGACGTGTTTATTCAGGACACTATACTCAGGAAATGATCTTCAGAGAAGAATTGGACGTGATTCTCCGGAGAAACTACAGCTAGGAAATCTATCTGTTTTATAACGACTTTATGAGAAAAAGGGAATTCTTAGAGCTGGTGGAGGGCTGATAAGGAGATGCATGAAAGGAGAAAATGCCAGTGTAGTCAAATTCACACAACCTCAGGAATGTTGATACACTGACGACTTCTCGCCTTAGAATAGTGTGTGTGTGTGTGTGTGTGTGTGAGAGAGAGAGAGAGAGAGAGAGAAATGCCAGTGTAGTCAAACTCACACAACCTCAGGAATTTTGATACACTGATGACTTCTTCCTTTAGAATAGTGTGTGTGTGTGTGTGTGTGTGTGTGTGTGTGAGAGAGAGAGAGAGAGAGAGAGAGAGAAGATGCCAGTGTAATCAAACTCATACAACCTCAGGAATGTTGATACACTGACGACTTCTTACCTTAGAATAGCGTGTGTGTGTGTGTGTGTGTGTGTGAGAGAGAGAGAGAGAGAGGGAAGGACTAGGAGGGAGGAAAGGGAAGGGTAAACTGATGTAATTATATGTTAATTTCAAAAAAGTAAAAATTAAAAGTATCAAAAATAAATACAACTATAATAATTAAACAATTTTTCAGTGATAGACAATTTCAGAAGATGAAAATCCTGATATCAATCACATATAATTTGGAGCACTGGAAGTGCAAGTACACAGTTTCTGTTTGCAACTGAATTTATCAGTTCAAAATAGTGCGATGACTTCAAGATGTTTGACTTGAGCCTCTTGCTGACCATAAATCTACAGTAAATACACAAGTGATAAGCAAAAAATGAGCAAGTCACTGCCACAAAAATCCCAAATTGCACAGGAGAAAGAGCGGAGAAGGAAGGATGCTGTGCCCTCAGAGCAGCTAGTAAATAAGGAGGAAACAGCTGCTAGTCTTTCCTACTGGTCGTCACTTTAATGGTGCAGATCAAGTTCTTCATTCAGAGGAATCTATAGCAGCAGAATGACTAAAAAGTCCAAATCCACCTTCATGTTGCCTACAAAAAATCCAGATTACTTTTAGGGTCAAACGGACACTGAGAATGAAAGTCTGGGCACAGATGCGCCACACAAATGATAACCAAAGAGGAGAGAGCAAAATAATGGAGTAAGGAAAGCAAGTATACAATAACAAGTGGTCAGGTGATCAGAGAGCCACAATAAAGTTCCTTGGCACTGGGCACATAAACATGTAAAGTATTAAGTCATTGTGAAAAACAGCATGGATGTTCCCCTAAAAACAAGACCATAATGCAATCCAGAAAACTGCTTTGGAATATCTGTCCAAAGGAACTGAATTCAAGATGCTGAAGGGATCACTACTGTATTCTCTGTAGTACTGTCCACAGTAGCAAATATGGGAGTAATAAAATATCCGCAAGTATATAGAAAACATGATTTGTATAACTACTGGAAAATCAGTCAGTCTTAAAAAGCAAATCTGTCATTATTTGTGACAACAGAGATGAAGCTTGAATAAATTATGCTAACTAAAATTTGTCAGGCTAAGAAAAACAATGACAAATGCTGAAAGATCTCACTCATATGTGAATTTTAGAAAAGTAACAAACTCTTACATAAAGAGTGGAATGGTGATTGCCAGGAGTTGGAGAGGGAAGGATGGAGAAGATGTTGATCAAAGTCTGTAGTTGTGATTTTGCAAGGTGAATGGATACTAGAAATTGAATGTACAAAGCAAAAGACATTCACTAATTATGCTTCATTTGACACTGGAAAACTAAAGGTAGTAGATTTTAAATATCCCAAACCAAAAATAAAAATATAGGAACTATGTGAAGTAATACATATATCCATTAGATCAATAATAACAATCAGATCAGAAAGCACTATATTGTATATATGAGACATGCCTAAATTATTTGTTAAATAAATCGTAGTAAATCTGGAGAAAATGTATCGCTCATAGAAAAAAGCAAAGCAAGCCTCATTCAGTCCTACATGAAGGACAAGGAAATAGGCTTCTTTAAGGCATCCACACTCCCCAACACTGGCTACACACCTGTGTTATCATATGCTAGACTCCTATAGTTGTAGCTGAATTCCACGTGGTATTTCACTTTCAGTACCTGGTGTCTGCTTGGTTTTCTCCTGTCAGTATCCACATTTGCAAAGCCCCTACCATGAATCCACTGCCACTGACTCTGCTTTGACTCAAAAGGCTTTTGCTAGTGCTACTTCAAAGATTCCTGGTTTGTGAGCATTAGTCTCCATAGAGATTCTGTTCATGTTGCCTGGGACCAGCATTTGGATGGGACAGTCTTGAGTTATCAGCTATGCTTGCATGTAGGGTCTGTCCTTTTCTTGAGAGGGGAATCCACATGTTGCTCTTCCCTTGGTTCATTCTTAGTTCTGTCCAGCAGCCACGAAGAGTGAACTATCTCTTCCTTTTTATTTTCATTGTTTAAGGGCAAGTAAGTGAAGCTTACTGAACTTAAGCAACAGCTCTTGGTAGGCAGAAAGGAACTCAAACAACTGGTTGCTTTCTTTCTCTTTTTAAGTCTTCTCTCTCATAAAATCTATGCCCAGAAGTAGCCTTTATATAGAATACTCAGAATAATTGATCTTTCTTTGTACATCAGTAAACATTGCTGTGTGTATTTACTGAATATGCTTTGGACTTCATGTTTAAATCAGGTAATTAAAAAGAAAATGCATTCCATATCAGAAGAATTATTTATGTCTTTAGATTCTTCCTGGCTTACCCAGAAAATTGTTGTATGAAATGAATGCTGAGAGTGGGAGAAAAGGTCTTCCCCAGGGAAAAGCACACCAATTAGCTGGCCGATATCAAGTGCTGAGCCCTAAAACCATGCATGCAAGTAACAATATATAGGCTGAGCAGGATGTGTGCATACAATCAGGAATATATATATATATATATATGAATGTAACAAGTAATGAAAAAGAGACCATTAGTTTTAGTGGGATAAAGGAAAAGTATATGGGTAGGTTTGAAGGGAGGAAAGAAAAGGGGGAAGTGAAATAAGCTCAAAAAAGTTAAAAAATATAAACCGTAGTTCCCCAATTTTATTCTTCATTCAAATTTTTGTTTTCCTTTATTATTCAGCTATTACATGGAGAAGTTGCAGTCTCATCCATAAATATTATCTGAATCCATTCAAGTCAGATCAGTCGTGACCTGTCTAAACAGAGATGATCTACTCTTTTCATTGTCCTTCTCCGGGTAAGGGGACCTTAGATCCAGACAAGACGGGCACTTAAAATAAGGCATGGTATGCTCTCTTCAGCAGTCACCTGCATTGTACAGTTAGCTCTGAATCAAACAAAGGATCCTTACTTTTTCTCCAAAGTATATGAAGCATCTCAAGTATTTCTTCAGATGCTGTCAGTTTTCATTACAATTACAGTTTCAATTCTTTCATATAACCTATTGAACATATATCTGTGCATGTATATGTATGTTGAGACTTAAACATATATAGTATCTGGGAAGTAGGAAAGTTTCATTGTGCATATGATGAGTACATGCTATATATACATTTAAAATATCTGATGAATAGATACATAAATATGTGCATATTAAATAAATTTTCTTTCCATGAAGAGGCAATATATAGTTACAAGGCAAATTTTTGAATTGCAATTTTTCTATAAAATTAGAATGAAATTAGTCCCTTTTAACCAGCACTGTTGTTTGCAATAATCAGTATAGAAAGCCAGTAATTCAAATTCAGCTATAATTTCACCATTGAAGACAGATTGAACATCTGCACCTTTCTCTGACTTCCTTTCAAAAGCACAGCTCCAGAGAGGTGCTATCTGTAGCCCCATTGATTCTTCTTCATGTTTCCCTGATCTTTGCCATCCTAAGGTCAGTCCCAATCTTCTGTGATATTTGCAATCACCCTGAGCCACATGCCCTTTACAATCTCAAAGTTATGGCCTTGTCCACATTTCCTCAGACATCTTAATTGTCTGATTCTAAGAGGTAATGGCATAAGATCTTTGTATTCTGCCCTTTATCCAGGACTACAAACACGCTGGCATTATCTTCAGATTTCTATCGCTTGTACATCACAGGCAGTTGTGTAGCTAGGACCAGGCCCAAAGAATTATTTTCAGTCTTTGCTGATATCTTTCATTTATTCTATAGAGGGAGTTATCAAAAACTTAAATCAAGACTTCCACAATATTCTTTAAGTTTTCGACTAGAAGGCAAAGGTACCACCCTGCTAACATCACTACATCACTGCCTGAGATGTAAGAAATGTAGTCAAGGGGCTTGGATTGTCGTAGCGTTTGGGGAACCACTGGAATTCAGTTATAAGAATCAACTAATACATTTTCATATTCAGGCACAATAAATACCTGGCCTATCCAAATGCCCATAGCAATAGTTCTTACAGGTTGAGAGACTGCATACTCTTGCATCTTTCATAGTGCTTCCAGTGTCCATACCAACCTCCCATTCTTTTTAAAGCAAGCCTTCTTTCTGATCACCTTCCTTTCCAGCCAGCACAAGTATATTCTCTACATTAACTACTGGGCTGTTCTTCTGTTCCCAAACACACTTTGGGCTAGTTCTGCCCTCGGTATTCTAGTTTTCTCATAAGTATTTTTGCTCTAGATACTTACTCCTAAATAACCCACCCCGTGGATATCTATTTATCTTAAGGTCGTCCTTAATGGGCTAGGGATTTCTATCTGGAATGTTTACACAGGGCAGGACTTGTTATAGAAAAAAAGCAGATTCAAATTCTGGCCTGCTATTAAATAATTGCACGGCCATGTTTACATTATTTAATTGCTCTGATATTTGTTTTGACAAGTTTTTAATTGGAAATAGTAATAGTTGTTTAATATGATTGTTTAAAAATTATCTGATACAGTCCTGCAGTGGTGGCACATTCCTTTAATCCAATCCCAGCACTCGGGAGGCAGAGGCAGACAGATCTCTGTGAGTTCGAGGCTAGCCTGTTCTTCAAGAGCTAGTTCCAGGACAGCTAGAACTGTTACAAAGAGAAACCCTGTCTCAAAAAAAACCCAAAAACACATTAAAAAAGAATTATCTTATAATGATTAAGAAATCTAACAAAACTCCATTTCTGGAATAGGCTAGTTTTCTCACCAAACATAGTTGCTTTTCCCCTTCTGCTTTCTCCTTATTTTATAAATATTCTCTTAAGTTTCTCAGCGTCGTAGGTATGAGCTGACCATGACCCAGTTTCTATAAGAGTTTCTCATGGCTGGAATTGGATTAAGAAAATGCTACACTGTGGATATGCCACACTAATTCATTTCTGACAAACACAGATCGATCATATCTGTAGTTTGGGGATATCTTATTTTTGGTTCTGTTAAGTGTGTCACATTTATAATTAGGTATGGTCCTTGAAATGATAACAGGAACTTGAGACTGATTTTTTATATTTAATATTCATGACAGTTTGCCTATATGCATGAATGCATACTATCTGCATGCTTGGTATTAGCAATGGGCAGAAGAGTGCAATCAATAGATCCCCTGGAACTGGTGTAACAGATGGTAATGAGCCACTTTATACATGGGTGCTGAGAACTCAGCCTGGTTCATCTGCAAAAGCAGGACATGTTCTAAATATTGAGCTATCTTGGCAGCCCTTGAAAAATGATTTAAAAATTATGGGAATATGAAGTAACAGGAATAGGATGGTGGGTGTACTGATTGCTATAACAAAATAGAGAAGTAACTCAACATTATAGGGTGAGATTGTACAAGTGAATGCCTAGAGACAAGCCTCTAGGGCTTACACTTTTGAAAGTCTTATACATGAACAGAAGGACACATGTTAAAAATTATGGATATCACTGTTTTCAATAGCAAAACAAAACAAGAGATAGCATGAGTGTCATTAAGTCTAATAGATGAATGAGTAGCCTTACATCCATCTAATGGAGTGTCATAAGATGGTAAAATTGGATGAAGCATGGCTATCTGCCAGACAGAGACATATTAATCAATCAAAATGAGCAAAATTGAACCTTTCTAAAGAATGATTATTGAATAAGTTAAATATTTTAAAGTCTTGTCTAATCCTGCTTAGAGATGTGAACATGTGGTATAAAATTGTAGAGAAAAGAAAGCACTTAATTGTTGTCAATTTAATATTTGTGAAGTTATATCCTCTGAACAACAATATAATCAGTACACAAAAATTCATTCAGTTCTCTAAGGTAACTTTTAAAATTTTCATTTGTTTTTCTATTAATTTTTAGATATTATTTATTATGTTTTTCCAAAAACTAATAAACCTAGACATACTTCCTTTATCACATATGGTTTTTTACTAGATGGAAGGTCCCCAGACTCTGATAGGACACTAACATTTTCTCTATTCTGATCTCACATTCCTCTCAATTGTCTTCTTAAAATTCTGTAAATTTCTTGATCATATTCATATTTTTCTTCCATCTAACATAAGTTTGTAAATTGTAACATATGAACCAACTTGATAGTTTTTCCATGTGGATGGCAACTGATTCAAAATTACATATTTTTTGGAAATGAAACCCTAGACTCACTAACCTGTGATAATACATAAATTTACTTATCATAAATATATAATCTTGTTTGACTATTGAGCTAATTCTAATAATTTGACCATTTAGGTCTTTAGCATGTTATCCATTACATAATTTACTTAATATCTACACAAAAACATTGACATTTATAAGACATGAGAGATTCTAACAAGAGCACCTACCACAGTGCTCTTAACACAACTAAACAGCTGTACAACAGAAGGCATGCCATTGTTCATAGGTAATAACTCCCATGTCTTATTTCTGGTCCTTATTTTCAGGAATCCACACAGATTGAAGAGAAATAAACTGTTCAAAGCCCTGGTCTGTAGGTCTCCCAAACCTTGCTTCACTACAGATGCTATTTTCTTCCACTTTTTATTTCAATTAAACCATAATCTATGATTATCTAACTGAAGTGAAGCCATAGGAAATAGTCTTCGCAAAGTGATACATTTCCTTCTCAATTTCCTGTCCCTGTGGCCAGAATAACATTTACTAATGATGGATGAAATAGGTATGTAGCAAAATAAGGCAGTTTAGTAGAGGGTGGGTGGATGGTAAAGCCACATCTCCCGATCAACTCACACAGTCATAGCAGAGAGGCCTGCCCAACTCAGCCATTATCTTTCAATGCAGGGAATATGAATCAATTTTTAGATGTGCATGTTTTCAGCACCTTTATATTGACACCTACTAAGAGAAACCCTGTCATCTTCCTCACATGAAAGAAAACACTTCTCAAAAGGGACTGTAGTAAGGCATAGGGACTTCTTTGCAATTGATAGTCCGGTTCCCAAATGCATTGATTATTCAAAGGATATCATGGGCCTAGGACCCAGGCCTCTTTTTTTTCAAACACTTCAGACTAATCGGGATTCCAAGTTGAATTTTTTTTTCTCATTTTACTTTCAATATTATCATACTGAGACTATGATAAGCAGAGAATTTAAAGCTCTCATTGCTGTGAGTAATTCTTTTCATAGGCATTCTTCTGTGGCTCCCACTGAATGTGTGAGCGGAGGAACAGAGAGCTGTTGTCAGAATTTGGCCAGGACAACTCAGTTCTGCACACACACATGAAAGTGGGGAAAGAAAAGCAATAAATTTACAAAACTTCAAATTCATCAGAGTCTAGTCACTTAGCACATGCATCTATTTGAAGAAAAAGTGGTGAGAATTTTTATCTCATCTTGAAGATAAAAATTGTTAAATTTTCAAATAGGATGACTTGAAGTACAAAGTTCACCCTTGTCTGGTCCCCTTCCACTTCATCTCCCACCTCTTCCCAACATACTCTGAGCTCTGACAATTCACTTTAAAAAAAAAAGTAACAGCAGATTTTATAAATTTTCAGACTTCTTGCTTGAGCTACATTAACTTGCTTTTGTGACCTGTACGTTCCTATTCGGTTTTCAAGTTTCTGTTAACACACCCCCTCTTCTTTGATGTCTTTTATTCTTAAGTTTAGATCTGATTACACACTTGCAGCATTTCAACCCTACCTACACCCCATTCATACCTGCCTTATCATGCCAGCTTTAGATTGTTTCTCCTCACATCTATCCCGATATATTACTTTCTCTTACCAGTGCTTAATACTCTAGAAGAAGGAGCCATACAATGTTACCTTTCTCAGTGCTAGACAGATGGTTCAATGGTTAGTAGTGCCTGCTGCTTTTTCAGAGGACCTGAGTTCAGCTCTTAGCATGCAGGTCAGGTGGCCCACAACTGCCTGTAACTTCAGCTCTAGGGGACCTGCTTCCCTCTTCTGTCTTCTATCATATATACACATAAACACACATGTGCATACACATGCATAAACATCTAAATAAAAATAAAGCCATGAAAATGTTATGTGTCTCACTCAGCAGTGTTTGACACTCTCATATGTACCCATGCAATCTAGAAACAATTACTGCATGTTTGCTGTGAAGTGTGAGAACAGGGAGGAAGATGTTCTCGAAGCTTTCCAGGGAATGGTATGTAAATAGACTGAAAGCAATAGGCAGAGGCCAGCTGTGATAAAGGTTAAAGACTGTTTCTCAATTAAGGGTTGGCAAGAGTCTTGACTCTAGAGGGGATCCCAGGTGTCCAAGGA
>LOJH01043709.1:3235-13939 GCA_001685095.1 Ellobius talpinus
TCTCTCTCTCTCTCACACACACACACACACACACACACACACACACACACGGAGTGGGGGGCAATTTAAAGTGATTTTTTCTTCAAAATCCAAATGTTAGGAGGTAGAAACACTGTTCCAAAAGCAAGCTAGCTATCTACCTTATTATAAATTGGAGTTCAGTGTCCAGGTAAAAAACCCTGCCTCATTACATGAGATAAGGAGATATGAAAAAAAGGCATGACCATCAAACATTGGAATCCATACACATGCACATATGTACCTAAGCATTTTTCCGTATACATGCCCCCATTCATGTGCTAACATATGAATACACACGAACCAAGAACAAGTCGTGGGAAGTCTATAATTGTCAAATCAATACTTCAAGTCACATTCTAACTTTTGTCTTCAAATATTGAACATCAGTTTAACTTCATTTCCAAATTCCTCAGCCTAGGCAATATACCAATAAATACATTGATTTAAAAACTCTCAGTTAAACTATGCCAACCAACTTTCATGTCCCTATGGGGCTGATGATGTACAGGGGACAAGCTGTGTGTGATCTGTATGACTTATAAGCTGTGCTAGGAAAACATATTCATCTTTCAGAATTTCCAATCACTACAATATTTCTGACTGACTCACAGTTGGGGATTAGTTTATGTGTGATGTTTTTGATGTTCAAGCTAACTTTTAAGGTACCATTGAATTATGCAGCAATATGTATTTCTAGATTCTTTTGTAAGTTAAAGTTGTTAAGTCAAGTATTATTACTTCTCTACTGAGTTCTCAGAAGTGTAGTTCTAAAGGAGGAAAATGGACACAGAATAATTCTACACTATGGAAATTACAATCACAGTTCTCAAAATTCCATAATCTTAGTATGAATAAAATATGAATACATTTTAAAAACAATCTTAGGCAAATCTAAGATTTAATTGGAAAATCTGTTTTAAAGTCATAGTAAATTATCCAAAGTGAAAATGAAACTCAAACAAAAAAAGTAAATTTAATTTAGATAAGAATAAATGTCTGTCAAATTATCTTTACCTATGAGGATAAGTACTTTTGGACATCATCGTAGGTGACCAGCCTTTGGTACTTTCCTTTACTTCAAGAACTGGCCAGGTTACTTTACAATGCTTATATCCTTCCCCAGTGCCAACACCAGGAGCTCCGCTAAGATAGATGCCACATGCATTCTCTTGAAAAACAGTGAATAATGGGAAAAAATTCTTAATGCAATGATTACCTTACCAAAACTTGGAAATAAGAGAGGAAAAATAAATGGCTAATGAAGAAGTATGTTCATACTTAGATGAGAAGATGAGACATGGCAAGAAAGAAAGAAGGGCATAGAGAAAGTAAGGGGAAAGTAATGGGGGAAGGAGGACAAGTCATTAGAAATCTTAGGTATAATCCATTTTTCTGCAGAATAAAATTATACTCACCCTTTAAATACTGCTTATTAATAGACTAAGCTCTTCAAAATAGGGTAATCTATATTTGATCAATCTACACAATAGGAAATTCAAAAATATATTCATGAGGTTGTGTCATATACTTCTGTTATGTGAACAATTCAAATTGCATGGTATTATTGTTCTGTTCAGTAAGAACAACAAAAACGTCTCAGTGTTGTGGTGTTCTGGGTGCCAGGAAAACTGGAGCTCTAAGGAAGAATTCCTCCTCAATGTACTGTTTATGTAGTGAGACAAATCCTATTTGTGAGGGCTTCACTTTCATGATTTGAATGTTCCCCAAAACCAAGATTCCTAATTTAATCACAATTTAAAGTAGGGTGTCATCATAGAAATTTATTTTTAGTGGAGTCAAAACATTCATTCCATAGCACATAATCACGTAAACAACCAGCTCTTAGATGGGTGGTGCCTACGAAAATATTTTGTTCTGAATTAAAATTCACCAACAGAGAATTGGATGACTGCATTTGACAAGATACTTAAATTTTCCTATTTATAGTGCTTACAAAAGGAAGCACCAGCATCAGTCAGAAGATATGTTGATGGAGAGGACAATGTGATCAAAAGATTGCGTTGTGGATTCCATGCCTTGTGGAGAGAATGGACTCCATGAATGTGGAGAGAATGGGTAATATCCAGAAAGCAAGTTTCAGATAACTAATTTAAATAATTAGGTAGACTATGGACACAGACTTTTGGTACCTGGCATTGGTGCCTTCTGAGCAGGGTGTATTGTGAAAGTCTGCAGAGTAACTGCACATTCGAACTCCAGACTAGTGTGTGTGCATATGAAAGCTATGTTTGCAGCTAAATTCTTTGGTGAACTGACTAATTTGTGGGAACAGTTTTTACAGCCTATGCAAGGAGTCAAGTTGTTAAATATACTGTGCAGAAACTAGAAACATGGTTATTAACATGTGTTTATTACAGATAAAATAGCTTTTTATATAAAATAGGAGGCATAAAGAGCCATTTCCTGCAATGGATAATCTTCTTAGAGTTTTATACATACATACATATAGACAGAGAGATATGCATACTTACATACACACACATATATGCAGAGTTATAGTTGATTTGCTTCAACCTATAATTAAAATAGACTTGTGAAACTGGAAAACATATCCTTTATCACTAGAAAAAAATAAAAATTATCACATGAAAAGAAAGTAGTAATTGCTCATGTTACTACTCTTGCAATTCATCATATAAAACAACCAAATAAGGCACACAGCTAATGTTTTGCATTGTGTGTTTTATTATTAGGGAAGAAAATAGAAAGGAAAGGTTGGGGAATATGTATTACTATTGCAGAGGTCCTGGGTTCACTTTCGAGGATCGTGTTGCTTGGTTCACAGCTATCTAAAACTCTTGTTCTAGATTATTTTATGACCTAAATGGGGACTTGCACTTGCATATCCTTAAACACACACACATACACACACACACATGAGATAAGAGAAGGAAAGAGAGTTAGAGATAGGTGAGAGTAAGAGAGGGTTGGGGAGAGATGGAGAGATAGAGACAGATAGAGACAAACAGAGAATAAATCTTTAAAGAAAAAAGACTTGGTTAGTACAAATGATTTTGTCTAAAAGCTCATCTTGAAAACATTTGTGGTATCTACTCATTTGATACTAAGCTGCCCTTCCAAAATTTACAAATTTTAAATAATTGTCACAATGAACAAAATTGTATCATTTATTAAGATATCTGTCCAAACCACGATAATTGCTGAATTTACAAATCATTGTTCTTTATAAATTCTGCCTAAAATTTAAGTTGTCAAATACTAACCTTATTCTGTTTTTGTTTGCTTGCTTGTCTAAATTTATTTTGGGTTTGGTTTTCACAGTCTATGTTATAATAATTTTTTAGGACTCAGTTCTGGTTAACTTTCACTGGAAACTTTTTAAGTTCTGAATTCATCAGATTCCACATTGTAGGTTCAAGATTCTGGTTCTTTTCTACCACAAAAGACATCTAATGAGGTGTAAATCTGGATACTTCTGGATCATAACAGTTTATCATGTGATCCAAGTTTTTATCTGTGTCTGTCTGTGTATCTCTCCTTTCTTTGTTCCCTCACGACCCAGTCAGGTCATGTCTCATCCATGCTGGGTACAGCGATTAGGAAGCACGTGGTTGATTCTGCAAGGCTAACATTTCATGCTAACTATTAATCTTTTATAATTTCTTCCTGATGCCTCAAAAGTCTTGAGGAATGTATACAAGTACCCAAAGTAATTCCCTCATAAGTGGAAAAGCTGTAATTACCATGCATGTCTTTTATACTCTGCAGAGCACAACATAGACTGGGTGAAATTCGACATTTTGTTTGTGTGTGTTCCCAGTGGTTACATTTATGAGGTTCTGCTATTCTTCTTCATCCCATTTGTGGCCATACCATAAATATATCATAACTACAAATATCAGATAACATAACTCTTTGATCCTGTTTTCAGAGTCCTTTTGTTTGAAGAAGGTTTATAAATTTAGTCAATTCCCCTACAATTTTAATGATTTCATCTTTCTTTAGAAATGAATAATATTCTATTTTTACCTGTACCAAATTTCATTATCAGTTCATCTGTAAATGGACTTCTAGGTTGGATCCATTTCATTGCTATGGTAAATAAAGCAACAATAAACATGGTTGTGTATATATTTCATAATGAAATATAAATTTTTCTAAAATTGGAATGATGCAGTCCTTTCTTTTCTCTTTTGCAGTCTATAAGTTATTAAAAAGTGTAACTGACAGTGATAGTGTGAAAGGCCTAAAATTCTCAGCTCCCAGCTGACTCCTCCACCTGTAGAAAACTTCACTGCGATGTAATAGAGAGGGTGTGGGAGCAAACAAGTGCGTGTTCAAGTGGATACACTAACCTGGGCGTCTCGTGCCTTTACTTGAGTTCATTACAATAAAATTATTTTTAACTATGAAAAAAGGATGAAGTAACTGATGGAAACAGATGCAGAGATTCACAGCCAAACATTAGGCAGAGCTCAGGGAATCCTGGGGAAGAAGAGAGAAGAAGGCTTGTAGGAGACAGAAGAATCAAGGACACCACAAGAAAATCCACAGAGTCCACTAACCTGAACTCACAGGGGCTCAGAGAGACTGAACAATCAGGGAGTCTGCATGGGACTGACCTAGACCCTCTGCGTATGTTATGGTTGTGTAGCTTGTTATTCTGAACAGTGGGAGAAGGGTTGTCTGTGACTCTTTTGCCTGCTTTGGGCACACTTTTTATCCTACTGGGTTGCCTCATCAAGACTTAATATGAGATGAGGTGCCTAGTCTCATTGTAACTTGATTTGCCAAGTTTGGTTAATATCCTTGGGAGGCCTGCCCTTTCCTGAAAAGAAATGAGGAGCGGATGGGGTGGGGGTGGCAGGGGATGTACTAGGAGGAGAAGAGGGAGGGAAACTGTGGTCTAGATGAATATGTGAAAAAAACTAAAGTTCTTATAAAAAAGATAAAAGGATGAAATTTTCTAGATAACAGATATTTTATTGTCATTTGTTTTATTAATATATATTTTTAAATTATTTCCATTTTACAGTGTTGACAGAAAAGACAAATTCCTCCAGAGTTCCATCCTCTTGGGTACTGTATTAAGCATTATGAAGTTGAAGACTTGATTTTCTTAGCAAGTCATGTAGTTGATTCAAATTTGCTACAGGTTATTGAAGAAGAGTTAAGAGAGGTGGGTTTGAGGCTTATAGAAGCTCTGTAACTCACAATTTAAAATAATGGCTTTTAATTTTCCCAAAAATAGTGTACAATGGCATAATCAGACCATGATGATTCATTCTTTGCTTCTCTTACTGGCAAATCTCATTTTGTTTGACTCAGTTGTTCCCTATGCATCTTGGAAAGCAAAACGAAGGATTCAAATGCTTTTTTATAACTTTACCTTAAAGTCTTGTTTCCTTCAGGGTATGCTTTAACCCAGAGAGCTAATCAGTCCATCTACCACTTGTAGTGCCACAGAAGACAGACTTACAACTACCTCTGAGCAATGCAGAAGGCAATTAATGAATTTCCCCCATGTTAATAGCTAGACAACATGCCACCACCCCACTCATGACTATAATTCTACTATTAACAAAAATGTGTTACTATAATTCTACTATTAACAAAAATGTATTAAGTAACTATTTTATTTACCAATCCATTCAAATATTTAAAAAGAAAAGAAACATACCCCCAGCAATACTGAAGCATACATGGGCAGCCCATTTGTATTGGGTTTCATGGTGTGAGTAGATGAAGATGACGGAACAGGTCTTTTCCTCAAGAAACAGGTTCCATCAAGATACTCAGATCACTGAGTACAGTGCATTAACCATTACACCACAGAAGCTGAATTTAAATATTAAATTCTAAATACTCTGATCTTAGAAGGGTAAGGCTACTATTTTAACAACCTTACCCAAATAGACACAGTAACAGTTTTTATTATTATAGCTTTATTTCTTAAAATTAAAGAAAATTATTTTGCAATAAATGAATGAATGACTAAATAAGAATTAGAAAATAAACATAACAGGCAGCAATGAGAAAATGTACAGAATTCAAACAAAATGATATGATGTGACAGGTAGCAGGTACTGTTTGGATAAGAAAGTGCACATACCTGAATAAGGAATACTTTAACTGGAATCTGAGTAATACGGTCAACTGGACTTGTAAGATCTACACAATGACAATGAAGAAGGGCAAACTTGCCATCTCCTAGGAATGGGAGGAAAGGGAGTGGTCTTGGATTTTAACAAGGGGGTTTAAATATGCAATATCAGTTTGGAAGGTATAATTATCCAAATTATTTCCACTCAAAAAAATCATGCATGCCCCAAACTAAGACATCCATGGCTATTATTTAACTTGACTAAAGTATGATTCTTATATTCAGAATAAAATTTTTAAATATTTGTATTTATTTTGTGTCCATGTTTGTGTGTTTATGGGTTTTTGGTTGTTTGCCATGGCATCTATGGTCATAGGACACTCTTTAAGAGCTGGTTCTCCTCTTCTACCCAGTGGGCCTCGTGAATGGAACTCAGGTAGTCAGGCTTAAGAGCAAATGCCTTTACCCAGTGTGTCATCCACCAGGACCCCAGAACAGATCTTGATAACAGATCACTCTGTATCATCTAGAAATAATTTAAATTCAATGAATTTTCCAAAAAACAGAAGAGAAAACATGTGGAAGAAACCAAGGACACCCAAAGAGATTAAAAGAAAAACAACAACAACAACAACAAAAGAGTGTCAGAAACTGGATTGATTAGGTCACATGATAAGGAAACTAAGACAGACTGTGTGCTAGCAGAAGTAGACCAGCCCCATAGTGAATGCCCATTCCACGCCAGAGATGCCAGATGGAGCACAAAAGTCTCCATGTTGTCACTTTGAGCTCAGGAATCTACAATAGCTGTAGAGGAACAAATAACTCTTATGTAAGCCCATGTAATTTATGGTGATTTAATTCTCACTTCTATAGGAAAATAATTCAATGGGTAATAACTCAAAATATTTCAAATAAGTATTAGGCAATTGATCTTTATTTATACTGGAAAAACAAAAGTAATTGAGTGCTTGAATGTTTGTTAGTTTGTAATGGCCTTCTAGTAAAGAGGTGATTCCACAGAGACTGGTAAATGATTTTTATTAACTCATGTTTGTCACAGATAGCTTTGACTTGAATCCTGCAACCTGGGACACTGCAAGCTTGGGAACACTGGACATTTTTAATTAAATCTCCTCAACTAGTTAATAAAAATAATGTCAAATTCATATTTATGCAATGAAATCTCATGACCTTTCAAATTTAAATATTGTAGAATATTGTTTTAATATGTGTTACATTCATTTATGCTGTGGAATATTTGTTTAATGATGCAAAGATGTATTGCATTTTTTATGTTAAATTTGGTTAATTCTGCAAAACTGTGTTTCTCTGTCTTTCAAAAATACTTGATTGGTCTAATGAAGAACTGAACAGCAAGTAGCAAGGCAGGAGAGGGATAGGTGGAGTTGCCAGGCAGAGAAAATAAATAGGAGGAGAAATCTAGGATTGAGAAAGAAGAGCAAAGTGGGAGGAGCAAGAAAAGGAGAAAGAAAGGAAGACACCTGTGCCCATCCATCCCAGCCATGGAGTAAGAAGGGAGGAAAGATAGAGACTAAAAAAAATGTAAAAATTTCAGAGGCAAAATGTAGTTAAAGAGAAATGGGATAATTTAAATTAGAAAATCTATCTAAAACAAAGCTAAGACCGGTCATTTAGAAGTGAAAATAAAATAATGTATTGATTTGGGTGCCGAGTGGCAGGCTTCCCAAGAGTTAAAAAAAATCAACTACATTTTGGCATTCCAACATAAGGCTCGAATTACCATATAGGACCTGAAAACACTGGAAAAAAATAAACACTGGACTCCTTTAACGTGGGTTGGAATCTTCCCGGTGGGCCACGACCCCGTGGTGATGCACTGGTTGCTGGATGTGGGTTGAGCAGGATGTAAGAGTTGGCTAGGAGGGGGCTGGATGTAGTGGGCCAGGCAGTGTTTGGATGGGTGCAATCTGTGTGTTGTTGTTTCGGGGTGTGGGCTGGCCCTGCGGGAGCCGGGCGGGGCGGAGGGCGGGCCTGCCCCCCCCCTTTCACTACAGACATCTGGGAGGTAGCACAATGGGAAGAGAAGGCTGGAACTTTTGCTACCTAATTTTCTGTTCTACTGGTCTCTGTGTTGTTCATACCAATCCATGTGCGGGTCTCTTCATTAAAGATTCTCAGTTTGTTACCCCCCCCAAAAAAAGAGTTGTTCAGCAGCAGTAATAACATTAAAGCGCCTGCCACAGCGAATGGCACCTGCATCCTAGAGCTGGGAGGTTGAAAGCAGTTCTCAGTCACATAATTCAGACCTCACGAGAAGGCACAGCCAGCTGCTAAAGCAATGGTGGAGGTCCTAGCCAGTCTACTTAGTAGTATTTTGCTCATTCACACAAAAGAGATTAGAGATAAACAATAAAATAGATCCAGACAAGAAGAAAAACTCTAAAGGATTTACAGTGTGCTTAAAAATGTGTGTAGGCTTAAAAAAGGAAAGAATATAAACATTCATACAAAAGAGTTAGTAGTTTAAAATAATAAAATAAAGTCTTCAAAGAGAAAAAATAATAAAAAAGAAAAAGCCACATAATGATGGAAAGTATATAGGGAGTCAGGATTCTATGTAATATTGTGCTGATTTTAGATTTTTTGACGGCTGACAAGCAATGATAGCTGGTAAAACACATGTGATTAAAAGAGAAACCATTGAAATAAACTGACCTATATACTTTAGGTGTCTTAACTTTAAAATGGAAATCAAAAAATGTATTTGTAAAATGGAAGTCAAGAATGCTTTGGGGAAGAGATTATGCTTTTGCTTCCATAGAAAACAAGACACCGTGGATTCCTCCCAGATTAATATGGATCAGGTTTGATCTTGGTTGACCTCCTAAATCTAAAAGGTGATATATATCGACAAAGGTTACAGCTGGTCTTCCTATAATTTGTTATTATCTCAATTTTATCAGGGACCGCTAAAGATGCTTTTGGCCACAGACAACAGGAAGCAGTCTAGAGAAGATGATGCCCACATTACCAAGAGATGGTGAAGGTTGGTTATATGGTAAGTTATGGATGTTTGTTATCTTTTAAGGGAATTGAGTAATATAGGATAAAACATTCATAATCTCAGGTATTTTGCATTGGCATGAATTTTGGTATAGTGTACAAATCTGAAGTTATTTTTGTTACACTGAATGTATGTTTCTAATCTTATTTGGAGTTTTGGCTTAAGCAGCTCATTTTAAAATGTAATATATAATTAAGGATTGAGGCTAGTAGGTAATCTATAATAATCAATTGTAGTAGCATACATACTTTTCAAGTTTGAATAGATATATTTTAGAAAGATACATGATTTTTCAAACAGTTTAAGGACCTACAGAATATGACACTTAATATGTTAAATGACATAAAGATTATCATGGCAATGAGACACATCTGTACCTGGTGGCAAGAATTTGCTTCATAAGAGGATGATGGGGATCAAAAATACTATATGTGGAGTTTTTCTTTAGTTATAGAGTTTGCTTTTAATATGGCAAGAATCTACTTTTGCCTTGACTACAGACAGTATACTGTACAGACTGTTGAATTTTGCCAAGACAAGGCAAGACAGATCTTCAAGATTCCTGCTTCACAGAAAAGTCTTCCAGATATTCTGTAGGACATAAGGAAAAGCAACTGATGAACTTTAACAATACAAGATCAGACAGTCATTCAAATATTCTGCTTCACTGAAAATTCTTCCAAATATTCTAGGCTTGTAGGCCAACATTGCCAGAGGAACTTTGGATGACTATACAGATAGTCAGAACTCTCTGTTCTTAGGTGATTTAACATCCTCCTGTGGTCTTTGATGGAATTAAATCCCAAATAGAATTACTATTTTCATTAGTTATAATAGAAAGTAATTTAGCGATAAAACTTTGGAAGCATTTAGATAAGATAGATAATGGAGTATTTTCTCTTGATTTGCTAACTACAAATGGATGTATTATTGCAAGTGTAATTTTTAATTGGTAACTATTTTGCTGTATATAGTTCTACCATGTTAAAGTTAAAATATTTCATTTTTATTTCAATAAAACAGAGAAACTTTCTGAAATATGATTTTAAGATGTGTTACATTCATTTATGCTGTGAAATATTTGTTTTATGATGCAAAGATGTGCTGCATTCTTTTATGTTACATTTGTTCAACTCTGTAAAACTGTGTTACTCTGCTTGTCTAAAATATCTGATTGCTCTAATAAAAAGCTGAACAACCAATAGCTAGGCAGTAGATGGACAGGTAGGGCTGTCAGGTAGAGAAAATACATATGAGGAGAAATCTAGGACTGAGAGAAAATAGCAAAGAGGGTGGAGAAAGAAAAGGAGAAGAGGAGGATGCCAGTGTTCAGACATCCAGCCAGTCATGGAATGAGAAGGAAAGAAAGATACATAGAATAAAGAAAGGTAAAAATAGCAGAGGCAAAGCAAAAAGAGAAATCAGATGGTTTATATTAGAAAAGCTGTCCAGAAACAGACCAAGCTAAGGCTGGCCATGCATAAGTAAGAATAAGTCTCCATGTATTTATTTGGGTGCTGGGTGACAGGCCCCCAAAGAGTCGGAAAGA
>LOJH01043714.1:2203-13937 GCA_001685095.1 Ellobius talpinus
CCCAGCAACCACATGGTGGCTCACAACCATCTGTAATGAGATCTGGTGCCATCTCCTGGCAAGTGTATATATAATAAATTAATTAATTTAAAAAAGATTTAAATTGTGGTCAATTTAAATTAAACACATGTTGTTCCCCACTGAGGCCATACAAAGGGACCCTTTGGTTTCGCTTCCCGGGCTATAATCAAGTATCCTGAGCTTCACATGTTTAGTGACATTTGCATTTCTGTGCTTTGTTTTGCTGTTGAAGATGTTTTGGGCATATAGTTGAACCACTGTCTCATGCTTCTACATGCATGCAGATACAAGTATTACATCAGCTTTAACTGTGAGCCACATGCTGCTGGCTGAGAGCTCGCTGCTGCCAATACATTTTCAATGAAAGGCTTTAACCCCAAAACACAGGAAACAGATGTGTTAATAGACTGAGAAAAAATGGTGTGACCAGGGCTTTCCTAGCATATACAAGGTCCTGGGTTTTACTCCCTAACCCCACCAGAAAAAGGAAAATCCCCAGAGGCCCATGGGAACTTTAACTGAGAGTGTTCAGTGTTCACTGCTAAGAACAATCAGAATATTCATCTGACAATCACTGACATACCGTGTGCTCCAATACGTGTAAATTATACCTCAATTTTCACAAACGTTAACAAAGAAGCAAGACTGGATAATCACCGATGGCTGCGGCTGTGTGACAGGGCAGACAGGAGGTGTGCGGCAGCGACACTTACCAATATGCTCCCCACAGGTTTCACAGTACTCAGCGTAGAGAGACTCGAAGCAGCCACAGCAGAAGGGGCGGCCATCCTTCATGATGTACCTCTGCCCCCCCAGGACCGTCTCGCATTCCAGGCAGCAGAAGTGTTTCATGTGCCAGTGGCGACCCTCGGCTTCTGTGCACTCATCAGCAAAGATTATCTTTAAAAAGAAATACAGAACGAACCGCAGAATGGAAGGTCAGTATGCAAACAAACAAACAAACAAATTAGCATATGTCCAAGACAAGCCTCCACTCTGCACAGCTGACACTGGCTCTCAAACCTGAGCTCAAACACCCTGCAGCAGGTGCCATCTTAGGGGTTCATTTTATGGTGACATTCTTGTTGGAGGTGTCCTTTGTGGCGGCCCTAGCCCTCTAGGTCATCTGGTGAGGAGTGTGTGTGTGTGAGGTGCTCTAAAATAGCCATGCTCTAGCCGTAGAAAAAGACACAGATCTCATGTCTGCCCACCTGTATGACCCTGGCATCTTGGGGTACACGGTGGGCAAGTACAGCTGCCTGGACAAGACCCAGGAGAGAGGAGAGGAGAAGAAAATGCAGGAAGTGAGGCAGCTAGCTGCAGAAAATGGAGAAAAAGCTCACAGCCAAGGAAATGGCATGCAGAGTAAGAAGGGGTGGAACAGAAGGTTGACACACCCACAGGGTACCCAGAGGCCACCAAACCCAGCACGGAAAAGCTCTTGCTCCTGGAACTTAGCAATAAGAGACCAGTTGAGTTTGCAGGACAAAGCTGAGTAACAGGGTAGAGAATGAGAAGGGCCATTGTGAGCAATTGGAAGTCCAAGCTGCTCTTGTTTGCTTCCAAAGCCTTAAACTGTAAAGCTCTGAACTTTTACAAAGAGAAGCAGAAAAAAGAAAACGTTAGCTTCAATTGGAAGGGGGGTCTTTGGTTTGGAAGGTCAGCCTGTTCTAGTATGTTCTTTAATTGCTCTAACTTTCTACATCTTAATTTCTCGTTAAGTTAAATCCTCATCAGATCATCGATAACTTCAAAAAGTCATCCTTCTTTTCTACGTGTCTGCTTTGTGTTGGTTGGAAGAGTGTATAACTTTGTTTATTTGTTTTTTGGGAGCAGGTTTTCTCTGGGTCGCCCTGGCTGTCCTGGAACTCGCTCTGTAGATCAGGCTGGCCTCAAACTCAAGAGATTTGCCTGCCTCTGCCTCCTGAGTGTTGGGATCAAAGGCGTGCGCCACCACCACCCATTGAGTGTATGGCTTTGTTATCACAGAGGGCCTGACCCACTGACTTTACTTATTATTATGTTTATACTGTTGCTGTTCATCATACATGTAAGAAAGAAAGAGGCAACTACAAAATATGCAAGAGTTTGAAATGTGTGCCTACATAGATAGCGACAGATAGATACTGGCGGCTTCATGCATGTTTCCATTTCACTGACAAAGATTTGTCTACAAGAATACAAACTGGCAGGGTTGGAGAGGGGAAGCTAAAAGTTTGCTTAAACTTGGAGGTAGAAGTGATTGATTACACT
Organism: Ellobius talpinus; assembly: GCA_001685095.1. Classification (NCBI taxonomy): domain Eukaryota; kingdom Metazoa; phylum Chordata; class Mammalia; order Rodentia; family Cricetidae; genus Ellobius; species Ellobius talpinus. Next base: position 4,478 of record LOJH01043714.1, read on the forward strand.
TTTGTTCCCAAGGACCATTTTCATGGCAAAATCTGACAAAGCACACATTAGCAGTCAAGTAAATTTTGGTCTACATATGTTTTAACTGAAACCAGTGTCTGCGGAGTGAACACAGAGCCACAGTGAGGCTGGGGATGTGTGAACAGTTGTGAAGGAAATGTTTTGTCTGACACAGAGGCCACTGCACATTAAGGACTTTAAAATCTTTATATTTCATTAAAGAAATCTATGTGTGGATGTATAACCAGAAAACTTTCTGTACCAGACTGAGGAAGACAAAGACGACACAAAGAGGAACCCTAATTGCAGGGAACTGCGTAATGTCCTTTTCCTATATGATATATGACTACCTAAAGACCTAAAATAAACTCACTGATAGTTCCAAAAAAAAGGCAACAATCTAACAAAAGCCAATAGGTATAGGCATGGCTTCTGCATGAATGGTGATGCCATATACAGCATGGTTATGCAAAAGCTAGCACCTGGGAGCGGGGAGAAAGGTGTATAGGGGCTGTCTATAGTATCTTTTCAACTTTTTCGAAAATAAAGTCACTTTAAAATAAAAAGTTTGGTGGGCATCATCCAACACTTGGAAGCTGGAGGCAGGAGAATACGGAATTCAAAGTTTTGAACTTCAGCTACACAGTAAGTTTGAGGCCTGCCTAGCCTAATGAGACCATTAAAAAAACCAACATCTTTATAATAATAATAATGTAAGAGAAAGAAATTCCTTTTACACTGTTATCCGTCCTATGCTATATCCTCAACTAACTTTGATCTTTCTAACCTTTGCTAACTGTATACAACATATATATTGAGTTCTTTCCTATATTTGAAAAAAATAAAAATGATTGTATTCTATTTTTCTACAGTGTTTCCCCCCCTACATTTCATCAGAGACATCCATGGACAAGCAAAAAGCACCTGCTTGCCCTCTATATATTGGCTACACAGAATTCCATTGTGAATGGGCAACTTTATCTTAAAAATATCCATAAAGAACAAAAGCAGGAGGCACATGTTTTGCTTAGTTGTGAACAGTGGAATGTTGGCTGTTGGTTTATTTTTTTCCATCATTAAGAGCTGAACTTTTTTTTTTACCTCATCACAGGCTGAGCATCGAGGTTTGAGCAGTTCTGCATGGTGCCTGCCACAGTGAATTTTTCCATCCTGATAGAAATAGATGAGGTCGACCAGTAGCTCGTTACACGTGAAGCAGACAAAGCAGGATGGATGCCAGCATACTCCAGGGCCTGCACGGGAGGCAAACACCGCAACCTCCCCTCCATTCATCTGTAATCCACACTAAAAACAAAGATTGGAAATTAAAATGACCCTTCATTTAAATTACTGGATTTTTAGTTTTTCCCACTTTTGTATAAACTACAAGGTTTTTTTTCTTTTTTTTAGGATAGCTTTAATTTCTATCTACTGCTGGTGATTAAATGACACCAACACCTCTACACAGCCACTCTTCCCAGCTCTGTCCAGTGTGACTGAGCTGCTTCCCACTGTAGAGTTTTCCTAGGGGCTGAGAACCATTAGTAGGGGATCAGAATGTCTTCATTATCTCTCTGTGTTTTAAATACAAGGGTCCCTCCCTGCAGGACACAGTGTCATTCAAACAGACTGACTCCTGTTGTCACACAGCAGTGCAGACAGTAAGTAAGAACCATTAGGGAATTCTTTTTCTTCAGAAGTTTTTATAGGGTGTGCACCACGACAGCCATCAGCTACCCTCCGCTCAGCCCGTCCACACCACTGCCACCCACCCTCTACACGCCCTAGAAAGGGCTACCTGCTCACACGACGCATGCATCACAGCTCTGGACAAGAGCTTAATGGTTCCTCTCCCGAGCGCTTCTTTCTTCCTCTGTGCACTGAACACCTGCAGCTCCTTTTTCTCCTCTTCACTTAAAGACTGGCAGTACCGCACCTTAGCAGGAAAGAGAACAGAAGTGTGTGCTGCAGGGCAGCCTTGACCGTTCTTCCTTTCCGGAGTTTCAAGCCAGAAAACAGTACACCTGCCTGCCCTGCCCTGCCCTGCCCTGCCTCAAACCCTCAGTTATAATACAGCACGGCTGGATGTGGTGGTTCACCCTTTTAATCCCAGCACCCATGCGGCTGAGACCTGTCCAGGAGTTCGAAGCCAGCCTGGTCTACATGTCGAGATCCAGACCCCGTCTCAAAAAATAAAGTAAAATGGACCTCAATCTCTAGAAAAGGGACACACTATCTGACAGAACAGGTGTGGCTCACTATTTTCTAAATGTGAACTGATTGTGGTCCTTAGGAGCAAGAAATATGCCACCTTCCACAGAAGGTTGAAACCGGATAACTGCCAAGTTCACTCCTTCACGCTGCATTCTGCAGGCACTCATGTCTTCGATCCTGAACTACCCTGAAGTGCTGGCCCCGCACATGGAAGGAAGCACTCCCAATAATTGGTGGGTGACTGAAAACACTATCAAGAACAACTTGTGTGAAGGGTCCCGCTGTGATACTCTTTTCTCTATTCTAAAAAAGGAAGAAAAGCCTTGTTCGCAAGGTAACCTTTTAAGAAAGGCCAAAGAGAGGCCTAGCCAGTGAAGAGCTGGGCTTTTGAAAAGGCCCCAGGATGTTTACTGTTTATTTTCTTTTTACTAATTAGCTTTCCTCCTGTTACTTTACCTCGTTATCATGTGGTGGCAACTGGTACAAAAGCTGTTTAATCCGGTGTTTCTCTCCGGGGCTGTTCACGTAAGGGACCTTGTCCTCCGGCAAGCAAGCAAAGTAAAGCTGGATCTGTGGGGGCAGCACAGGATGGATGCCATCAATACACAAAAGGAAGGTCTGAGGGGGCCCGTCTTCACCTCTCCCTCCTTTAGGGGTCTGCCCCCTGCAGCTAATGAGGGGACCAGCTGAGCCAACTCAGCAGCGGTGCAAACCTGCATCTGCTGGCATCAACTAGCATCCAGCTGCTAAATTGCTCTTCAGGAATGCAATTTGCAATGACAATTAAGGACATCATAAATTACATGCTATCAAATGCACGCATTATGGTTCCTGTTCCCCAGTCTTGCAAAGGTCAGCTGAGGGATCAAGAGAGAGTCCTGGGTGAATTCTTGGAGATTCTGTGACAAATATCTAAGATCCGGCTTCTAAACAGACAGACTCAATTTTCTCTCTAAATTCCATGATTCTCTCTACCATCCGCTTTACAGGCTTCCCATGGGTGTTATCTGCAGTATGCAGCATGCTGAGCCGGTCTTAGCTCACTTTGAAAGGGGACATCATTTTCATGTTTCTATTGGAAATAGGAAATCCCTTGATGAACGCCACAAAGGATGCCACAATGCTGAGGTGGAATCAAAAGGATTCAAGTAGAAGATCGGGCTCGTCTGCTAGGAGTGGTTCAACAAACACCATCTAGGATGTAAGAGAGTCTCTCCAAAAGACAGTCTGTCAAAATTCCACTTCCCCAACTGCTACACCAGCACACCCTTGATTCCTGTGTGGGCTCTAGAAGCTTTTCTGATACCTTACTATATTACTAGTCGTTACTTATACACTGGGTCTTGAATGTATAAGGATACCTTATCTCAAAGGAGTTCCCTCCCACCTTCCAAGAAAGGTAACTTGACAACCAGACGCGAGACTGCGATCTTCTATTTTGAAGGACAACTTTGCCTGCCTAAGACGCACCAACAATTTGTAATATCGTCATCATAAGGATACTGGGAAATGAAAATAGGCAAAGTGTCCCCTTCATCCCCAAACAGCAATGCAAAGGAAGCGCTACGCTGGTGCTTTCCCAGCCTCCGCTGCACTCATCTAAGGACAGACTTAGTGGCAACACTGCATTCCTCTTCCACAGAGGAGAACTGCACAGAACTGGCCAGGAGGTGGCCCTTTTATTTCCTTCTGTTCCTACTGAAGTTCTGGAATATGTAAGAGCCAGGCATTCTGGCATATACCTTTCTTTTCAGCACTTGGGAAGCAGAGGAAGGCAGATCTCTGCGAGTTGGAGGCCAGCCAGGACTACACAGGGAGACCCTATTTCAAAAGACACACCCTGCCCCTGCTCCCTCGACCATCAAAAAAAAAATCCAAATCAGGTAAGTTCCTCTCCTTCTCTGAAGAGTGACTCACAAGAGCACTAAGAAGCACACCCATGGTACCCGGCATTTCGTTAATTACAGCAGAAGCTGAATGCGGCTGTGGGGCAACAGGGTCCGTGAGTGGGAAGACAGGAAGCTTTGACTAAGAAGCCAAAGAGAACCTTAGAAAGCAAATCGAGCCGAGGGAGAGTGGAGATCCACACTTGCAAAACAGTGGAAGTTCCTGGAAAGCCAATCAAAGAGTAGGCTCCTTACCTGCTCAGGCCTGAGGCCTGGTGGGACCCAGGCATACTCTTCCAGCACACAGCCAGAATCGTCATCTGACGTGGAACTTCTCTGGCACCCAAAGGCCAGTTTGCTCATTTTGGGCTCCATCTCCAAAGGCATAATAATGAGGTTTAAAGCCTGGCTTCTCCGTCACAGGACATTCAACAGCGGCTGCTGTGGATGATACAGGAGAAACTAATGTAAAACCTCCACTCTTCCGAGAGTGTCTAGTTAATAGCTGTGTCCATGTTGATGCGCCCAGAGAAAGGGATCAAACCCTTGGAGTCACCTGCAAGCCCCAGGACCACTCAAACAATTAGGAAGTGATCCTCCTTAACCAGCTCAGGATCAAAGAAGAAAGGCCACCATGCTAGAGTTCTGGGTCATCTTTAAAAGATGCTTCTTGCTTATGATTTATTTTGCAAGTACTCAAGGAAGCCGCTCTGTGCACTACTTTCCCCACAGGTGAAATCCCGTGCGGTCTTCAGAGTTTACAAAGACGGGAACTGGGCTCTCTGCCTCACCTACCATCAGCTACCCAGGAAGATGGCTGCTGAGATGCTCACTGCTAGGCTCCCCATATTTCCTAAGCAAGTCTTCCATCCCAGGCAGTGCCTACTGCCTAGAATGGAAGCCCCTGGGACAAACCACACACTGGAGACGTCTAGTCACTGGACCAAACCTGATTTACACGGGGATTAGAAAGGGCTCAGGTCAAGAAGGTATTCAGGGAACTCCCTCCACAAACAGTAAAGGAATACAGAAGACAGTCCATGTCACAACCAAGTCCAGCTGGGTGAGTTGATGTTAAATCACATTATCAACCAACGTTTAAAGTTAGGCAATGATTATTGAGTGTGAAATGCAACCAGCCCACTCTTGGTCAGAGTGAGGTGTTGAATCTCTGAATAAAAAGCCACCTCAGAAAAAGGATAATAAAGGTGTCAAGACAGTGATCCTGACTCTATGATGTCAGCTTTGCCAGCACTGTGGATTGTCTCTTTGTCTTCTAATTATCCCTCACACAGGCTCTAAAGAAAACAAGAACCCTCACAACTCCAATTTCCTTTATATATTTTGATTTTATAAATTTATACATAAATTTATTTATAAATCAAGTTGTGTATATTTTGATTTTATATATAAATTTACATATCAAAAAATAGAAAGAAAATTGTGAATAGTTCAATCCAGTCACTTTAGAGAAAACGGGGCTCAAGGACAGTGAATAGCTTGTACAAGGACTAAAGCCGAAGTCAGACATCAGGAATTCTTCTGACTTAGTAAATGTTTGCTTATACTTGAGGGAAAGGCTACAATCCTAAACAGCCCCAGCTTGAGATGAAGTCATGTTTCAGCAACTCTCTCAATGCTTAGTGCTGAGGGGAGCAGGGAGAAGCAATTGTTAAAATACATGGCCATCAAAATGTAGTCTTCCTTTCATAAAGCACGGCCACTTTAAACTTCACACTTTGAGCAGCTCACTGACAGAACAGCACCTGCCTCCTGACTCCTACCATTCCTGCGGGAGAAATGGCGACTCAGCAGATGCTGCCCCAGCTAGTGGCCTTCATCCACCCCAACACAGGGGAAGGCGGCCTCCTTTCCGACACCACCATTCTGACCCAGTCATTTCCCACAGGTGCAGACCATTCCTGTCTTGGGCAGGCTCTCCAAACAGAGGTGCATTCATCCGTTCCCCCCTCCCTGCAATAAAAGGGGACGTGTTAAGGAAAGTCAGGAGCTGTCTTGGGCCTTTCCCTTTTGCCTCGAAAGATCCCCCTCCATGTGGCCAAGGAAGAGGACTAGAGATGAATACTTCAGTAAGTAACTCACAGGTTCCCTCTAGGACTGGCACTCTCAATGTAATTTAGCTGAAATTTTGAAATAGGAGCATTTGTCTGTTGTCAAACCTGGCTGGGGGTGGGCTAGGGTGGGAATAACAGAAAATATAAATGTTAAAAAGAACCTGAAAATTAAATGTAACTCTTTCTTAAAAAGGAGAAAGTAAAGGACACTATAAGTTATGTCAAACCATTTTTTCTAAACTTGTCCAATGATGTAGAATGCCAAAGAAATGAATCCCCTTTTATAGCTGTGCTCTCTGAAAATGTGGGCTGCATCACCATCCTAATGGAGGTGGTCTGTGTGAAATGTCACCCTCCCCAAGAGTTGCTTGGATGAACTGGCCTCTTCTTAAACTTCCAACTCTCAGAGGTTCATTCCAGCCTCTCAGCCAACTTCACCGAAGACTTAGTTTCTGGCAATATAAAGAGTTCAGCTATCGTGGGAAAAGAGTTGTTTTCATCCAAGGTGTGGCTTTGGATTTGACCAGCAGGGTAGCCAGCTTACCTGCTACCGTTAGCATTACAATATTTAAGTACAGTATGAAACAGTGTGAGCTGGGAGGTGTGTCTCACTCAACACATGCTGAGCCTCAGGGTCTGGTGTCCAGGGGCATGGAGTTAGGGAGCCTTGGGGCAGACCCATCTGGGTGAGAAACAAGCAAGAGGTTGGTAGAGCTGGTATACTGTTTTTTTTTAATTTATTTTTTTTTTTGTTTTTCAAGACAGGGTTTCTCTATGAAGCCCTAGCTGTCCTAGAACTTGCTCTGCAGACCAGGCTGGCCTCGAACCCAGAGATCTGCCTGCCTCTGCCTAGAGTTGGTATACTTTTTAAGGGGTCATCATGGTGGGATTCCATACAACCTGTCAGAAAGTGTTAACAGTTCTACACCCCTCCTTTGTCTTTTCTTGCCCCTCTTTCTTGAAGACTAGCTAGCTACTCTCACCATTTAAAAAGAACCACACTCGCAGCCTGAAGATGTATGACCTTTCAATCATCGTATAATTGCCAGAAGAACATCTGACCCAGGAGGTAAGAGTGATAGTCCGGGTGAAGGATCTGGTGTTCAATGTTGGGGAAACTGAGTTCTGAAGTTCTGGGACCCCTCATGAGTCATCAAATACCCGGAGGCCTGGCTCTTTAAAAGCAGCAACTGGAGGGATGACTCAATGGTTAAGAACACTTGCTCTTTTTCTCAAGAGTTTGGTTCCCACAACCACCTGTCCCTTCAGCTCTAGGGAAATCTGACTCCCTTCTGGCTGGCATACACACCAAAGAGCTTTCCTTGGAAAGATGCTTTCAAGGCTACAAAAGACTCTGCAACCAAGAAGGAACTCTGAGTACACAGCATCAAAGTTACTACTGCAGGGTACCACAAGAGGCGGTTCCTTTCGCCATGACTGAAAAGACTTTCTTGAAGCTGACGGGGGACATTTGGAATAGGAACATGCTAATGGCAAAGGGAGACAGGGTGCTGACCCCTGGACTTTACTTTTAATTTAGAACTCGGGAGGGTTCTAGCCTCTTAATGGCAAATGATTTTGAGAAATTACTGGTTGCCACTTCCAGCAGCCTTGGAGACAGCTCCTACACTTCCCACACTAATCCTGGACATGACACGTGTCATGAGCACACACAGAGCATGTGTACGGAACAGGTTGGGCAACACCTATACATAGTATTAGTATATGAAGGGCATCTGTCCCCAAATCAGAGTATGACCTCATTCACTCAGTGATCAATGTAGGGGTCTTCTCTTTCTTGACTTATCCATTCCATTCGCTCATTCTTATGACTAAAGGTGGGTTGGGGGGCTGTGTGTGTGTGTGCAGGGGGGGTAATGTCAATAAGGAAGCAACTGGGGCTGGAGAGATGGCTCAGGGGTTAAGAGCACCTGCTACCCTTCCAAAGGACCCATGTTCAATTCCCAGCACCCACACGGTGGCTCACAACAGTCTTATAACTCCAGTCCCAGAGAACCCGATGCTTTCTTCTGGCTTCCTTGGGAACCAGGCACAGACGTGGTATATGGACATACAGGCAGGAGAAAAACCCATACACATAAAAATTTTCAAAACAAAATCAAAAAAAGAGACAAGTTGACATTCCATTGGGAGCCAGGATTTTAAGTAAGTATAGCCAATGTAATAGGAACAGGTCCAAGGCCTGTTATATGTGCTATATATATATGTTTTATATATATACATTTCTGTAGTGACGGCCTGTGTGTAAATTACAGGATTGAGCCTGTGGCTGGCCATTTGTTTTCACAGGGAAAAGTGCACAAGCTTCAGAATTCCAGAAACGGAAGACAGAATCCAGCAGGGTGACCTAGAAACCCACTGTTCACCTGGAATGTGTGCAGACTGGGGTTGTCCCTGCACAGGAGCTCTAGCCCAGCAGTCTGCTGGTCAGACTTTCTGCAGGTGTTTTCCTCCCTGCTGACATGGGTTTTGTTTGTTTTCTTTTCTTTTTGTTGTTTTCAAGTCAGGGTCTCACTATGTAGCTCTGGCTGTCCTGGAACTCACTCTGTAGAACAGACTGACCTCAAACCCACAGAAATCCACCTGCCTCTGGCTCCTGGGTGCTGGCTGGGGTTAAAGGCATCTGCCACAATGCCTGGCTCACTGCTGTCATGTTTTGATTTCCACTATGGCTGTCTGTGGTTAAGTAGCCTTACCCTTTTGCCCACAGGCAACAATGTTGAAATCTTTCAAAGCTGTTGCCTTCAATATTCTGTAAATTAGGCAAAGCTTGGAAGTACAAATTTAGCCAGGGCTATGCAGAGAAACCCTGTCTCTGAACTCCTCCTCCCACCCCTGCAAATGGTACAACTTGATTGCATTATAGTATATTCCTCTACCAGCACAGGCATTGTTGCTGATGGCAGTCAGGTGTGAGGGTGTCAGTCAACCCAGCCAGAGAGCAGCTTTACTTTTTTGTTTTTTTTCTTTTTTTCTTTTTTCCCTCCTCTGGTAGTTTGGCCATTAGCAGTCACTTTATTTTTTTCATTCTGCATAGAACAGCTAAGGGTTAGTATCCTGACTGACCTTGAGATGTAAAAATCAGCCTTTGCTTTTGCTTCTCTAAGTCAGTGGTTCTCAACCTTCCTAACGCTGTGACCCTTTAATACAGTTCCTCATGCTGTGGTGACCCCCAACCAAAAAATTATTTCATTGTTACTTCATAACTGAAATTTTGCTATTGTTACGAACCGTAATTTAAATATCGATATAGAAACCCCTGTG
>LOJH01043716.1:0-10350 GCA_001685095.1 Ellobius talpinus
GCTGCCTTCTGATGGAGCCCTGCTTTCAGCTTCCTCACTCCACTCGGGACAGTCGAGTCGTGTTTGTAGTGTACCACGCACTGCACTGTCCTGCAAGGATAGTGTGGGTTCAGAAGTCTTCTCCTCTCTGGCTTGTGTGTAGGCCTGTAACTACTTCCTAGATGAGTGATTCTTTCACTTTTTGAGTCACATACTCCCCTGAGAATTTGGTGGGGAGTTACAGAAATTATCACCCAGGAAAAAATATGCAAACAGATATGTATATAAACATAAGAACTGGACAAGCGCCTAGCGCTGGTGGCACATGCCTTTAATCCCAGTACTAGGGAGGCAGAGGCAAGTGGATCTCTGTGAGTCTGAGGCCAGCTTGGTCTATAGAGTGAGCTCTAGGACAGCCAAGGCTGAGAAGCCCTGTCTCAAAAAACAAACAAACAAACAAACCAACAAAGAATTAGACAAACAAGCATGTACCTAAACACAAGAATTAATAAAATAGAAACCCACCCCGAAATATTCCATAGGTGGCATTAGGACTTCAGGGTAGGGCCTTTGTTTCAATGGTTTTCTCACAGAGGAGAGCATAGCCTCCACTTATTCTGAAATTATAGACACCAGAGCCAAGAAGCTTCTTGGAGACTTAATTTAGGGCCATGCCTAAGATTTGCCGCACATCTAACTCAATACACTGTTGATTTTATTCTGTCATCCTTCCTTGTCAAGTGGCCCCAAGCAACTCACAACTTCACAGATTTATGTACTTAATCATATGCACATATTTTAATTTTAAAATAATGATGCTGTTTGGTGAGACCACATATAGTCAGAGACATGTGTTACTCTAACTGAAACTCCCCAGTAGATGGCTTTTGGGGGAGTTCTTTCTGATTAGGGCTGTCTTACATATTTATACTGGAGGAGCTCACGAGCTGTTTCTGATACTTGCGCTTTAATCTTGCTTAATGAACTGAAGTAAGCAGAATTCTTGTTCTGTTTTGGTAACCTGGTGGATTTCTTCTGATGCTCAGCTTCATGTGACTACACTGTTCTTGAAATGCTAATACACAATGCTAATTCAAGAAAGGACCACAAAAGTTAGATTTCATTTCAGGGAGCCATGTTCAGTATTCGCAGGCCTTCTGGGAGATTACAGCTGTGAGAAGGATATTAGATGGGAAATATGGGTGCCTACTTTTGGGGAGCACACAAATTTAAACGTATAGGTTGCACACAGTTTGGATAAACTGAGGTGGAATCCAACACTGCTTGCATGAATGCCTGTATAATGTGGCCATAGCTGTGAGAAAGAGGAGCCCCGCATCTAAGACCCAACACAATGAAAATGCAATGAATCGGAATGCCTCACAGATCATAGTGGAATCAGAATTTCCAGCAAGGAAAATCTTTTCATGGTGAATTAAGTGGTGGATGAAGAAAAATGGTGATGAAAAAGGTAGGCACAGATCACAAACACTGAGCTCAGAGCTCACCGCTGAAGATTTAAGAACCTTAGCTAAAGCTATGCAGAATAGAATGTGGAAAATTGAATTTACTAAACAATTAAGCATTGAATTAATCTACATCCTGCACAGTAGAAAAGTGGGGGAGGGAGCAGAGCAGAACTGAATAAATCAGTGGAGCTCATTAAAAGATAGTGAATATATCAGGTCTGGTGTGGCAGAAAGGAGGGCAGTTTCCTGTCTGGCATGGAATGATTCTCTGGTTCGAAGTCACCTTTTTGGAGTCCTGCTCTTAATCAGATTAACAAACGTGTTTCTGATGCGGTTAGTCTGCTGCTCTGTATTTTAGCTTGTTATTGCTATCTTTTCTATTAATTACAAGTCAGATCACCAGTCAACAATAGTAGTGAGGGACAACATAAAGAAAATGAGAATGCCCAGGAGACATCACTCACAGGATCTCATGCATCCTGAGACTCCCACGGGCTCCTGCAGCCTCCCACATGCCTTGCTGGTCTTTTGTTCAATTACAGTTAATGCAATAGTTTGCCATTTTCTCCTTCTAATTATATTTTCAAGTGGGATTTGTAGCACACAGAAAAACATCCTTTTACATGTCGAGGCACCGGGGTTTTGTGCCTGGCATTGTCTGTCCCCTGGGTGCTGTACCATTCTCTCTGCAGAGCTCTGAATAAACAAGTCCCCCTTTTAGAGCTGCAGTTGTACAAACTGAAAATTTATGCATTAACTGTTTGCATTCTGAGCATGTGTTCCAGATTACATCTTTACAGCATTCTTCTGGTGTGCTTCGAAATACATGTCTACAGAAAATGCTTCTTCCACAGTTCACATGTCTCTCCATCACAGAATCCACAGATCAATTAACACTGTTTTTGAGAATATGCATAATGGGTGACTTAAACATACAAGTGACATGTTCTGTGACTTAATTCCATTTTGGGGGTGGCAGCAGTTTTCAGGCTAAGGGTTGGGTAAAGTGTGTCTATTAGAGGAGCGCTGGGTCTCCCTTCGGGTTCCAGGGCAGCAGGTCTTGTGGGCAGGTTCTTCCTTTCCTTGGCTCTGGATGTCTGAATTGTTTGATCTCCTCAACCCTTTTTATTGTCTCTGGGATGGGTAAATGGTTTTCAAGAAATAAACAAAAAACAGTGATTCCGTTAGGCATATTCCACTTGTGGAAGGGTCTATAAACTTCACTACGGCAGACTCACGAACTATGACTATCTATGACCGAAATGATGTATACATATTTTGCACGTAAGATCATCCTGCTTTCCCACTAATAATCTTGAAGACAAACATCACTTCCCAGCCAAGATCCAGCTTTCTATTCTGCATCCCTCCTACTGCAGGGGATGACCAGTGACTCATGAGGCTGGTTTTGAAAGCAAGCACTAAAAGCTCATTCAAGTCTTGTCTGGTGATAGAGATTTGGGAGCAGTATCACTGTGATTGTTTTCCCTAGGAATTGAATTTGCAGCCAATCTGAATGTTACTTTCCAATGCACCAGTGATAAGAAACAACATCTGTTTTCTGTTCAATAGTACAAGAAGGCTCGGCATGGGGCTGAGTGTACACAGTCCACGTAAATCTATTGTTAGCATTTCTTTTTTTGTCCATTTGCTGTGTACCATCAGGCAAGCAGCTGACACACACTAGCTATTATGGACCTAGGTCAGATTGTTAGGTCTCGAAAGCTCTACCAGGTTTGTCTCCTAGAATGAAGCAAAGGCCTCTGGGAACCCAGTGTTAGAGATTATTCCTCCTGTTTTGCATTTCTAGAGTAGCAGAGTACCCTACCAGAAGGTTGAAAGGATAGCTGAACTCAAGTGGCAGCAAAGCCCCCTTGGCTTGAAATGTTTTTGTTTCCTTGTTAATAAAGCATGCAATGACTTACTGCAGACTGACGATTATAATCCGAAAGTGGAAACTGGCAGGTTTTGAATATACCTATGGAGCCCTGAACTGGCGCCAGTTTTGAAGAAGAGTGGGGGTGCTGGCAATGGTGTACCCTGCTGCCATCCCCAATGTGTCCTTGTCTGATGGGATCGCACCCTGTTCGCAGATGGCTCTTACTCAGATTTCTGATTTGTGCCCCCACAGCCCTCTTGGAATAGAGATCACGATGACACGGCATCCACCCGTTCAGGAGGAACCCCGGGCCCTTCCAGCGGTGGCCACACTTCACACAGTGGGGATAACAGCAGTGAGCAAGGTAGGACAGGTGTTCTCATTCTCCCTTGCTTCCTGCTCCGTGTTCAGAGGTTGGGAAATGTCAGGAAGTCAGTTCCTATCCCGAGAGCTTCTCCCAGAACATAAATCCCATGTAATGTGAGAATCTGTTCATCTTGTTCAATTTCTGGCCCAATTCTTCAGTGCCATCCCAGCTGCCTGTCACCTGGTCACCGTCACGAATCAACTGAGGTGAGATCAGAGAACTAGATGAGGAATTCCAGTGTGCACAGAGAGCACAGCACTAATGCCCTGGTGCCATGTCCTTGGGGCTTTTCAAAGGATCGTGAGAACCCTCCATTGATAGTCCAATTAAACAGCATCCAAAGATTCTCAGGAAGAGCTGGCAACCTAGCTCAGTGGTAGAGGGCTCACCTCAAGGGCTCATGGCCCTCAGTTTGATCCCAGCGCTATCAAAAGTAGTGCATATGTGTTGAGGCGTAGTTCTTAGAAGGCAAATTGGCAACCTCTGGTAGGTTTCCCTCTGCACTGGGTCTGAGACCATTTCTTCTGGTTTTATTTATTTTCTTTGAGGTTTAGCTTCACTGCAAAGCCAGACTATACCTAGGAGGAAATCTGCTTACTCTGTGTTTCACTTTGGCTATAAACTTTGATCAACACGGGAGTGTTCATGGACATACATGTTTTATAATAACTAGTATGAAAGCTTAGCCGCCATAGTCATCTTCAGCAACAAGGAGACTCCACATCCATTCTTACTTCCGCGGATTTTGAATTTTGTGTGGAATTAAGGAAATTAAAGTTAAAAAATTAAAGTTTGCATCAGACTATGAACGATTTCTTTACTGAAGTTGCCTCTGAGTCCACAGTAGGTACAGTTTTAGAATTTGATTTTGTAATCTTTTTTTTTGCTGGAGTGTTATTTAGCAAGCAAGGAATTTGGTTGTCTAACTTAATTGGGGCTCATCAATTAGAACTACAAAGTCTACAATGGATTTAGCATGATTGGAAAACAGGAGCAGGGAAGTTCATTTTTTTAAAGGCATATGTGTGGTATTTTGCCCCAGAAATAACTTCTGCAGATGTAATTTTAAGCATTGGAGAGATTTTATTGTTCAAAAAAAAAAGTTGCTGACTTCATCAGAAGTAGAAGCCTAGTAAAAATGGAGCCTAGAATAGTAAACCAGTCCAGAGCTGAGGTAGAAGCAGGTAACCTCTGACCTCTGACTTTTACTGGGAAATGATATGCAGCATAAATCCAAGAGGCCTTTTTTCCTTTCACGTGTGTGTGTATGTGTTATGGCATTGCCGTTCAGAGCGTGAGGCTAGTGTCAGCACTTTCCATCTGAGAACTGGCTTGAAGAATTCTATTTACATTGTGAGTTTTCCAAGAGGTGTAAATGCAATCTAAATTCTCTTTCCTATAACCCAGAACTGCTGCATGGGGTCACAACCTAGCGTTTTGTTTGTTTCATTTTTGCTTTAGTTTCTTGCTTTAAAAAACATATTTCATCTGAGAATCAGGTGGTCGTTTAGCTGAGGCATTACGACTTGCCGGCTGAGGAAATGTAGGAGGACTTAGAGACTGCAATGCACAAGTTTCCTATTGTGCATTGGACGATCGGATAAGAGGCTTTTGGAGGGCAAAATCCAGTCCAATATCCTCTCCCTGTTGCTGTGACCAGAAATTAAGACTTCCTATGTTTCTTTCATTTGACCAATGATCTCCATGATGGCCGTGGTTATCCCTGGGAACCACATCACATACTCTGCATGGGACCAGCTCTCCACTCCTGCTGTTTCTTTGCATAATTCTTACATTTAAAAGCCACCACCTACATGTTTGAAAAATCGTTTTCATAGAAATCATCTCATTTGAATGATCTTGACTGAATTGTTTTAAAACGATCCTGGGTTTGGAGAAATGGCCCAAGCGCTTAAGAACGCTGATGCTCTTGCAGAGACCCTGGCTTCCATTCCTATGATCCACATTAGACAGCTCATGACCTCTGTATCTCTGGTTCCTGGGAACCTGACACCCTCTTCGGGCCTCCTTGAGTACTGTACACACGTGGTGCACATACGGGGGAGCTGGCACATACACAGATGTATATGTAAAAATAAATTCAACAAATTCAAAAACCAGTAGAAACAACCCTGGTGCCAGACAAGGCAGAAGAAGTCAATAAAAGCTAGGTAAGGTTTTGTCTGTGGGACAAAACAAGTAAGTGGCCAAATGGATGAATAGATAGACTGACAGACAGGCAAGATTAACCAGTCCCTTTGGCTTTGGTCCTCTGTTAAACAGCCTGGCTTCTGCACAGGGTAAGGTGCTAAGCAGCAATGAAGCCTGTGCTTTTGAAACTTCAGAGACAGTAAGTCATCCAGGAAAATCTCAACTTCCTGAGATGTTCAGAAGGTGCCATAGTCCTTCCTCTAAGCACCAGCAATTTCGGGGATACTTGAATGCCTGATCTATTTTATATTAATAACTATTATAACCAATAAAATAATTTTAGGATGAATTTTGCATAAGGATAAACAAATAAATCCAACTATAGGCATTCAAAAGAGAATATAGATAGGTATATAATTATGAAGCTACCAAACCTATTATGGTTCAGGGACTTAATGTTAATTCATTGTATCCGAGTCGGTTTTCTTTTCATTGCTGTGACGAAACGTCTTGAAACAACTTAAAGAAGGATTTGTTTTTACTTTGCCTCACATTTTCGAGGGTTGAAATCTTGAAAATCATGTTTTCTTGCACTGCCATTGCTTCTGAGCCCATGTGTGATAAAGCCAAACACGGTGTTCAGCGTGTTGGGGAGCGTGCGTCACTCTGGTAGACAGCAAAGGATAGAGTAAGACATACCTCAGGAACATGGCCCCGTGACCGACTGCCTCCAGCCAAGCCCCACCTCCAAATCACCCATCCAACTATGAATTTGTCAATGAACTCATCCATTGATGAGATCTCAAGCGTTCCTGTCTACTCACCTTTCAAACAGCTATTACCTAGAGGTCATTCCTTGAACACAGGAACTTTTGAGAAGACATGCCATATTTCAGTCAGAATGCTATCTCTTCCTCAACTGCAGTCACTTCTCATGCCAACGCTTCCTGTGTCAGCCACCTTCATCTCACGTGAACACCTGTGACTCCTTTCTAGAAACTGCTTCTTTAACAGGGAAATCCCTTAAACCGGCACGGAGAAGGGAGGGCTTCATGTCTGTGGGTTGGGAGAGGGTTTTATGGCTGTTCCTATAACACTGATGTTGTCTGCTCTCTAGCTTCCTTCAAAGGATTTCCAAAGACGTTAGAGAAAAGACATTTTTTCTTGGCTCTCTGCTAGCTTCCCATTGCTGGAGAGAAAGGAAGTCGAGGAGGAGGGCTGGGAGGAGGGCTGCTGTCAGAGTCAGTCCTGAGATCGCAGATGTTGGGCTGCGCAGGCGCAGCAGAAGAGGCTGTGGCAGGAAGTGGTGCACGTTGGCAGGTGTGCCTTTCCATATAGCTCTTCTAGCCTTCGGTTCGTGGCCATCCTGCCGAACGGAGCGCAGCTCTGTTGTAGGAAGTAATTTGGAGTGGAATATCTAGCCAGCTTAGGGCCTCTTCCCACTGGATCCAAACTTCTTGCTCAGGGAGGCTGCAGCCCTTCTGCCTCACAAGCAGTTTTAGCAATGATTGGCAGAATTATGAGTTTGGGCACGTCTTTTTTTTTTTTGGTCCAAAGTCAAGAGAACTGACTAGCTAATGATAATAATAATAGCAGCACAGGAGGCAAGGGTTGTTGCTTGGGCAGGTATTTCCATCCCCTCCTCACGTGCACCAGCTCATGGGGGAACAGAGAAGCCATGAAATTGGCTAAAGGCCACATATTGGCTGGGGATTGAATTGAGGCTTGACACTGTTGGTCTAACCTCGGAACCCAAGTTCCTGACTGCCGCATACTTTTCCGTCCCGTGTTTTCATGTGCCTTATGAACAGGAAAGGAGGCTATTTGTCAGACTTCTTTCTGTTGCTAGTACACTCACTCTTCTCCTGTGTCTGTGCTAGGCCAGTGCCCAGTTCTGTCATGGTGACAGCCACGCAATGGGTGGGGTCAGTGAGATGCAGGGGTACTGCTTTGCTGGAGAATGAGGACCCAGCTTTGTGTTCTAAGAGGAATGATAACTGTGCCAGTCACAAAGGGAGCACAATGATTGATATGATTAATTTGTATTCTGTATTAAGAGCCTGTATTATTTCCCACCTTCAAGACTTATTGAATTGAGAATAAGAGCTTAGAAAATAAGGCAGAATATTTCTCTTGCAGAACATTTCCCACTTAAAGCTCATCTGATTTTCCTCTTTTGTGAGGCTGGAGAGAAAGTATTATTTTGACACTGAAATTTGATGAGAAACATTTCAACCTGAAAGGACTTTAATGATTACAGGAAGCTCTAAAAAAACCACTTGTGAACTTCTACTGGGGGCAGGATCCAATCAACAGAGCCCCTGGAAAACAAGGAACACTAAAGTAGTATGTTTCTTTAAAGGGGATGTAATTGAAAAGCACAGCCGTTTCTATGTCATTTGGTATCAAGAGTCGTGATGCCTCCCACTGCCCCCGCCCCCTCCATGCCAGCTTTTGTATGAGTTCAGGCAACAGAGAGGCAGAAGGCAGTTCCCTGTACTATTGAAGGGAATTTCAAGGCAGTTGTTCAGGCCTGGGAGGCCAGCAGGCAGAGCTGCTGGAGAGGGGGTGGGAGACCAGGGGAGGGAGGTGGGGAGGACCACATTGTGTTCCAGATGACTGAGCAAGGATTTATATACCAGCTCGCCTTTTTTACATGAAGAAGAAAAGTAATAACAGCCCAAACCCAAGCATTTGAAACACTCAGCTGTCCCTGTCCGGTGAATAATGGGATAGGTGAGAAGGAGCTCTCTGATTGGATGTCTTAATGAGCACATTTCGCACAGAGTTGGGGCTGCAGTTCCCCTTGACCCTTGCCCTTTATTGACCAAACTGACAGTTCATTTTTCACGTACTTCCAATTATGGCTTGGCTTAAGTGTTACCCTCCCTCCTTTATTTCTTTCCTAAGGACAACTTGAGAGTGGTTGAGGCCACAGAAGATATTTTAATTTGAAAAAGTTTCACAGCTCCTCAGGTTTAGGTTGTAATCTGAAGCTGCTCTCTGTTTGCAATTTTTCAGGTGAAAATATCAAGTTAATACTGTTTGTTTAGAAACAGTTACTGTTAAAAAAATCCAACTAGTTTAAAAATATTTGAAACTTTGGAAATGAAGTAGTTTTAAAAATGCTTCCTTCCTTTCTCCTTTTTCCTTCCTTCCTCCATCCTTTCCTCTCTCTCTCTCTCTCTTCCCTCTCTCATTCCCTCCCTTCTTTTCTTCCTTAGTCTGTTGGGGGAGTGACTGGCTGATCATATTTGTTTGTACTTGCTCCTGAAGCATTTCCTCTCTCCTGGGACTGCTGGTATTCAACGGCTTCTCTGATGCCATTTGATTAAACACTTTGGGGGAAAGGAGAGACTGAAACATAATCACAACCACAGGACCACAGACCCCGGCCCTCAGCTTGTGACCACTCTGCTGCTTTGTCTATGCTTGCTACTCGGGTGCAGATTAAGGCGAGGCCTTCCCATATAGTAGTGACAGGCTGACTGGGAGAGTAGTTTCCTGGTGGGAAAAGTCAGGTAGAAGAAGAAAAGAGGAAGTCATTATCTTCCTCAAATGCCTGTTATCAGAGGGTCCATGTAATTAACTTATCAGACATACTAGATTAGATGTGTAGAGAGTTGTTTTCCCAGGAATCCCTGTGGTCCATTTCCCTTCCCTTTTGATGGCCTGCCTACATGAGTGGTCCTTCTTTTTTCTCTGTTTGCTTGATGCCCAGCATCGCAAAGGCAGGCCATCTTAAAGAAGCATTGCTTCACCATCCCAGGTAGTAATGTATATTTTAGGGTATAAACTTGGCTGTACTTTTCACTGACAATGAATCTCCTGCCTACTAGGAAATATCATGGGTAACTGGAGGCCGTTGTTTTTCATCTCAAACAACCAAATAATGCACTTGAAACTATGGGCATACAAATAGAGTTCCCTGTAACAGAACTCTGTCTCAAAAGTGAATAGAATGTTACCTACTTTATTATGTAGCCCTCTGGCACATCCATGGCATATTTTTACTATAATATGGTAATAAAAGAATATGTAAAAGACAGACAAAGGTCTGTCTTTCTCAGTAAGGTGACCTCTGTTACCAAGTAACTGCTTTACTTATGAGCTTATTAAAAACTCAAAAAATGAGCTTTTCATACTTCACAGGCATTGATGTGAAAATGAGCTGTCCTGTGAGTAGTTTTCTTGATCATTTTTAGAACAATTGATTAGCCAGAGAGCTCCTGTCATTAGTTGACATTGACTGATAGCAATTTGTCCCAAGCTCTGAAGGTCAGTTAGATAGCTGAAGTTTCAGCTTGCCTTTGATTGACCTCTGCTGATTCTATTCGTGTGTGAGTGGGTTTGAATAGGTCTGACCCTCGGTTGGGAAAGATGGGGCATTAGTCAACAGGGTCATTTCTTAGCTTCTTTTTGATTGTTCTTCTTCTTCTTCGTCTTCGTCGCCGTCTTCTTCTTCTTCTTCTTCTTCTTCTTCTTCTTCTTCTTCTTCTTCTTCT
>LOJH01043718.1:0-13937 GCA_001685095.1 Ellobius talpinus
CCACTGAGATGATGGGGCTGATCTAATGGGAGCTCACCAAGGCCAGCTGGACTATGACTGATGGAGCATGTGATCAAATCAGACTCTCTGGATGTGGCTGACAAGAAGAACTGACTGAGAAGCCAAGGACAATGGCACTCGGTCTTGATTCTACTGCATGTACTGGCTATGTGGGAGACTAGTCTGTTTGGATCCTCACTTTCTTATACCTGGATGGAGGGGGGAGGACCGTGGACTTCCCACAGGGCAGGCAGCCCTGACTGCTCTTTGGACTGGGAAGGGAGGAGGAGGAAGAATGGGGGGAGGGCGAGGAAAATGGGAGGAGGGGAGGAGGCGGAAATTTTTAATAATAATAAAGAAAATGAAAAAAAAGATGTATAAAGAAAGAAAACAATCAAGAGGCAAAAGGTAGATGGGATAATTTAAACTAAGAAAAGCTGGTTAGAAACAAGCCATGCTAAGGCTGGGCTTTCATAAGTAAGAATAAGTCTCCATAGGATTACTTTAGAGCTGGGTGGCACATCCCCCAAAGAGCAAAGGGTAAAGAGTAAAAAAAACCCTACTACACAGACATCTGTCTTCCTCTAACTCTGTGCTACTGTGCCTAACTTGAAATGCAAACTTTTTCAAAGGGATTCAGCTAGATGCTTCATGAATTGTGCTATATATTAGTTTTGTGTAGCTAAATTCAGATAAAAGTTTTTAGCTAAAAAATTCATAATTAATAATGCACATTTCATATTATAGCTAATTAAAAGTTTGTGCTTCATTGGATAACAATTTCTCTGTGATTTAATGCACAACTCCCTGAAGGGAACACATCCAGTTTTGCCTATAGGTGTGCCAATTCTGTCCCATGCTAAACAGGTTCAGTTGGTTGTTTTCTATTCTTGCTTGGTAAAACCAACTCTGACTGCCTTTACACATTCATGTCATTCATCTTCAACTATAGATATTTGTTTGTTTTCTGAGTATCAGTAATAGATACTTAATTCTACCACTTGATAAAACTTCCCATATACTATAAAGGGGTGTGTTCCCTGTAGCATGAACTTTCTATCAATGCTCAGACTAAAGGGGTGATCCTGTCCTCAGTTTGCATCTCCAGACTGCATCTGTCTCCACTAAACCTCAGACTACACTGCTCCTTAGACTCACTGCTCCTTGGACAGTAATGAGCTTCTGTCTCCTCCCACCTTATATTCCTCTCTCTGCCCAGCCATATCATTCCTGTCTCCACCTCCTTAGTGCTGGGATTAAAGATATGTGACTCCCAAATACTGGGATTAAAGGTGTGGCCTCTAGTGGCTTGGCACTATGCTCTGATCTTCAGGCAAGCTTTATTTGTTAAAAAAAACAAAAATATCACTACATTTCCTCCTTTTGTCTATAATAAAAAAGAAGGCTATAACTCGTATAAGAAAAACTATATACAATAAGTACAATAACTACATACAATATATACAGGCAATAAATATTTAGTGAAAAACTATATACAATAAGTACAATAACTATACACAATATATACAGGCAATAAATATTTAGTTCATTTGCAATCGACAAATTCAGAGAAAAATACTCTATAACTTTTCTATCTTGATGAGTTCAAAAGGTTGTGCCTAATTCACTTTCTATTCTAACTAGCATTACTATCCCAAACTATCTTTTCATATCTCTCAGCCTTATATACTTTACATTTCTTTGGTAAATTTCTTTTCTGAGTCTGGTAAGCAAAGAAGACTATAATTATCTAGTCTTCAACTCCCTCAGAGACCCAAGAAGGAAATAACATTAACTCATTAACTCAATAAACAGAAAAAGTGAGCAAGCCACTTCCAAAAGATGTGAGAAAGAAGAAAAAACAGCTAGCTGCCTGGACAGTAACCCAAGGTTCCTCTGCAATGTTGGGGCATCCATCTTTAGCCTACAGGCAAAGAAAGTTTTGACAGACTTTTCTATAAAGTTTGATTTGAAGGGCTGCCCCACCTTGTCTTGGCAAGATTTTGTAGTCAGTCTCTTTTGTGTCCTGTGTTCCTATTCCAGATTATTTCTTGTAACTGAATAAATAATAGCCAATTATGTATCATCTAGTATAAATTCAGTGGTTTCAATATGCAAAACAACTCTCTGCATATTGTATATCAGTAACTGTGTTGAGAGGTTTCTTAAAATCCATTAATACAGTGAGAATAGCATATAATTCTGACTTTTTGACAGAATCATAAGTGCTTAAATCCACTTTACTTAAATTGTCTGATTTTTAACCTGCCATTACAGATTTATTTGCATCAGTATTGAATGTAGGGGTTCCAGATATTGGTGTTTCCTATGCAATGAGAGGAAGGATCCAGCTAGTTCTCTTTATAAGTTGAATTCTTTTGCTTTATGGGATATTTGTTGTTAATCTCTTCAAAAATTACTACAAACTCTTTGCCAGGGTTCATTTCTGACCATAATTTGTCAATTTCATCATTAATGAATGGTGCTACTTTTCTGCTGAGTCTATTCCTGCTAACTGACAAAGTCTCTATTCTCCTTTTAGAATTAACTCAAAGACATTTTCCACACAAGTTTTAAAATTTTTACTTGGTTTATGTGGCAAAAATATCCCTTCTAAGAGAATATCTTCCCTCTGCATTAACATTCCTATAGGGGATACTTGGAGGGTAATATGATCAGAATGCAGTTAAGTTTTAGATCCACATGATCCACATGTGCCTTCTGTAATTTCTCTTCTTCCACCACAGCCAATTCTCTCTCAGCTTCAGCTGGTAATTCCTTGGGACTATTTAAGTCCTTGTTACCGTTTAAGGTTTTGACCAAATTATTCAGTGCATCAGGTTTTATTCCAATAATGGGCTATAGATAGAAATGTCTCCTAGTAATCTTTGAAAATCATTAAGAGTCTACAACCAGTCTCTCCTAATTTCCACCTTTTAGGGTCTATTTTTTTGTAAACCTATTTTATAATCTAAATAATTAATAGAATCTCCTCTCTTTTTTTGAGGAGCAATTTATAATTTCGAACTAGGCAAAATTTTCTTTACTACTTCAAACATTCTTTCTAATGTAGCTACATTTGAATCATATAGTAAAATATTGTCCATGTAATGTTAAACTATAGATTCAGAAAGTTGCTTATGTATCATTTCCAATGGCTGCTTATAAAACATTGGCACAGGGGTGGGGCTATTTAACATTCCCTGTGGGAGAATATTTCATTGATATCTCTTAGAAGGCTGAGAATTATTATAGGTAGGCACTGTGAAGGCAAATTTTTTTCTGTCTTTTTCTTATAAAGGTATAGTGAAGAAACAATCTTTTAAATCAGAAACTAGGAGAGGCCATCCTTTAGGCAATAGAGAAGGCAAAGGAATGCCATACTGTAGAGAGTCCATTGGCTGAATTATCTTATTAACAGCTCTTAGATCTGTTACCATTCTCCATTTTTCCAGATTTCTTTTTAACAACAATTCAAAAGAATTCCAAGGGCTGGTTGACTCTTCAATATGCGAGCATTTAGTTGCTCCTGTACTACCTGTTCTAAAACCTGCAGTTTCTCTCTCTGTTGTTAAAGGCCATAACACAACTCATATAGGTTTGTCTGTTGACTATTTTAAAGGTAGGGATGTTGGTGCCTTTGAAAGATCAATAGCTGTTGTCACCTGTTCTTGTACAGCCTTAATGGTCATGAATATTCTTTATAAAATATTCTAATATTTTTCCGAGAAACATACATTAATTTATGGTTCATTTCTAAGATTAAGGGAATTTTAATCTGAGTATTCCATTGCCATAACAAATCACATCCCTGGTTTAGGAGGTCCTTCTGTTTGTGTGTTGTTTTATTGACTAATGAATAAAGAAACTGCTTTGGCCTGATAGGGCAGAACTTAGATAGGTGGAAAAGACAGAACTGAATTCTGGGAGGAAGAAAGGAGAAAGAGAGAGAGAGAGAGCCACCATGGAGCCACCAGAGACAGAATCTTTCCTGGTAAGCCACTGCCACGTGGTGATACACAGATTAATAGAAANCTAATGAATAAAGAAACTGCTTTGGCCTGATAGGGCAGAACTTAGATAGGTGGAAAAGACAGAACTGAATTCTGGGAGGAAGAAAGGAGAAAGAGAGAGAGAGAGAGCCACCATGGAGCCACCAGAGACAGAATCTTTCCTGGTAAGCCA
The DNA here is from genome assembly GCA_001685095.1 of Ellobius talpinus. NCBI lineage: Eukaryota > Metazoa > Chordata > Mammalia > Rodentia > Cricetidae > Ellobius > Ellobius talpinus. The sequence continues at coordinate 4,186 of LOJH01043718.1, forward strand.
CTGCCACGTGGTGATACACAGATTAATAGAAATGGGTTAAATCAAGATGTGAGAGTTAGCCAATAAGAAGTTAGAGCTAATGAGCCAAGCAGTAATTTAATTAATACAGTTTCTGTGTGGTTATTTCTGATGTAACTAGCCTAGCCTGGCGGCCAGGACAAACAATGGGACACTCCCTCTAAAGCATCCCCACAAATTCATTGTTATGTTAGTCACATATGGCTTTAATTTTCCTCTCTGTCCTTTTGGCCCTGTACATTCGACCCATCTTGCACTCTGTTTTATCTGAGATAAAGCTCCATTCCTTAAAACCTGAGCATTTACCTCCTGAAGAGGTCAATTTGGATGCACACTTCTCCCAGTGTGCCTGATTTTATCATTAGTTATTGTTGCTAACATTTTATTATGCCTATTTTATGAATTTATGAGTTTACCATAAGTGTATATGTATAGGAAATACATAGTTGGGGGTGCTGGAAAGATGACTCAGTGGTTAAGAGCACTTGTTACTCTTGCAGAGAACCCTAGATTCCTAGCATCCACATTGTGATTGACAACCATTCATAACTCCATTTCCAGGGGGTCTGATACTCTCTTTTGCATATAAATTAAGATAAACAGTTTAAAGCCAGATATGGTTTTACTTACGATTAATTCTAGCTCTGTGGAAGCAGGGGCAGGCAGATCTCTATGAGACTGAGGCTAGTGTGATCTACATAGAGAGTTCTATAAACAGACCTACAGAGTGAGACCCTTTTTCCGGAAAAAAAAGATAAAGCCTTTGAAACTGTGGCATAAATTGCTTTGAAAATGGATATTTCAGTAAAAACACATGTACTTAGTGTGTTTCATCTTCTCCTTGGCAGTATGTGTCAGACATAGTTAATATTTCTGTCAACATATGAATTAATCATTACTGGATCCTAGGGAACACATACAAATAAAGAATTTGTGGGTGGATATTGGTGGAATTTACTTTTAGTGGAAAAAATAGGTAACAAAAATCTTAAAAGAGCTTAAACAGTTTTTTCTTTTTACATCAAACTTAAGAAGACAAGAAATAATGAGCATTAGAAAACAACACCCCTTTCCTGAAGAGATCACAAGCATGCTGCAGTTTCCACTCTGTCTCCTATATGACAAATCCTCCTCTTCTCCCTACAGGGCTACTCCATTAGGGAAAAATGTCCCAGTTTTAAACGCAAATCATAATGGGCACAAAGAAATGCAACTCAAAACTTTCCACACAATGGAACAGGACACTGTGGGGTTTGGTCTCTCTGCCTTCTTCACTCCCTGCTCACAATCTTGCTTTATATGAAAAGAAACAAAGAGGTATTATCACTATTTGCCATTTCTGCCCAGTGCTGAACAAGTTGGCACTTTGGTGTTTGAGTCTGTCACCAAGGATTCTGCTCAGAGGGTACCCTATGGACAGATAGGAAGACAGAGACATACACTGGGCATTTGGCATTTTGATAGCATTTGTTCAGTAATGTTTTCTAAAGTCAATAGAATCACTCCAGAAACTCCCAATTTCCCAAGTCTCTAAAGTTGGGGGCCCATAGTCTGGAAATTCAATTGAAGGCTAACTACTTGCTAGAATCTCTTTAAAGATGTAATAAAAAGTTCCGGAAAGACTTCCCTAGGGGTAGGGTGAGTGAAAGAAGCTTTCTAAGCTCACCAAATGTCCTTATCACTGCCAGTGCTAAAGAAAGTCTAAGGAAAGGACTGGATTTTGTCCTCTAATTATTACTGATCGAAGAATTGGAAAGCTTTAAATTTCCACCTAGCCAACACTATTCTGAAACACTGATTCAAATGTAGACATAGGTGTCTGCGGATGGAAAGGCAGGCAGGATGAGAGTGAAGGACTGTGCCTCAGCGGGCCACGCTATTTCTCTGTTTGCACAGCACTTCATTGAAAGAGTACAGCAGACTGAGTTCCCCGAGGATGCGCGTCTGTCTTGCATAGGTATCACCATGACATGGTACCACCCTGACACATGATTCATAGGCACCTATTTTAAGAAAATCATGTTTCTAACAGAGGCTCAGAAGCTTAGATCCCTCATGGAACAAACTTTCTCTTTGTGGCCACCAACCAGCTCTCAAATCATGACACGGAGACTTAGTTTTAAATGCTCAGCCTAGCTTAGACACATTTGTGGCCAGTTCTTTTAGCTTAAACTTAAATTGACCTTTTATCTACCTTTTGCCTTGGGGCTTATTATCTTTCTTACTTCTGTCTATCTTATTTTTTATTGCTCCTCTCTGTCTGACTGGTATGTTCCTCATTCTCTCTTCCTTCTTCTCTCATTCTTCCCATTCTTCTTCTTCTTTTTGGAGCCTAAATTTCTCCTATTTATTTTTTCTTCTGGGCAGCCCCACCTATCCCTCTCCTGCCTAGCTTTGGCCATTTTTATTAGACAAATCATGTGCCTTAGGCAGATGCAACACATTTTTACATAATTAAAACATATTCTTATATCATTAAGCAAATACAGCATGAACAAGTGTAACACACCTTTACACAGTTAAAATAATATTCGGAAGTATAAACAAATGTAACATATCTTTGCATAGTTAAAATAATATTCCACAACACCCTCAAACTTACTGTAATGTAACAGAAGCTAAAAATATTAGAAGTCAAAACATGTTCTATTAACCAGGCAGGCAGAGCTGTAAAGGACCCATGGGTACATTCTCTGTGTACTAAGTCGTAGCATCTTTCTCCTTTAGCTGCCTGTCTTAACACTCCTTTCTTACAAACAGGAAGGACCAACTACTTTTTCTCCTACACTCACTCCATCCTCAGTATTTCACTCCTCATGCCAGGTAGGTGACATTTTCTCCACATCAAATCATTCTCAGACACCAGCTGACATCCTACAATGTAGCCTGGTCCTGACTCTATCTGCAAAGAGATGTGCCTGGTTCCTGGAGGATGCTCTCTGCCTTTAACACCAATCACAGGTTCAGGGGGTAACCTGTGCTTCAGACCAATCACCCTTAAATGGGCTCTCATGGTTCCGCCGCACTCTTTTGGTCTTATTAGAATGCCACACGTGGGTTTCAGGGCAGTACTGATTTTTGTTTATGATCTTGTAATGAAGGCTCTACAAGGCTACAGATGTCTGCCAGACACAAGGACACATAGAACAGAATGTGTGAGAAGAGGTGTGGAGCCCTCTCCAGGCATATAACTCTCAGAACCTCCATAGGTTTACCAGTTCAGAAGCTCTCCAGACTCTATCCTTTGATGGGTTGGGGAAAATTAATCATAGAGGAATGGCTAAATCACTGGCCATTAGGAACTTATTCAATCGTTAGTCACTCTATCCTCCCTGGAGGTAAGACAGGAGTTTAAAGTTCTAAACCCTCCAACTACATGATTGGTAATCATCCCTTCAAGTCACAGGACATCTCAGTGAAAGGATCCATCTCTTATCATCACTCTATCTCATCCATTGAGAACATTGAAACATCACATATTGTTGAAGGATTAGGCCATAGTTTGAATACATATGTGTCAGAGCCCACAGAAGTGGATCCATTCCACTTTGGTCTAAGGTCAGAGAGCTCAGGCCTATTCTTGCTCCTTCAAGGATACGACAGGAAGTTTGAACCAGGGTATGGATGCCTAGAGGATGATTTGGCCTAAAGTGTGGTCACTTCATGTCCTGCCTAAACAACAGAATACTTAACTTAGGATATAGTTACTTGATGTTTCAGGTATTGAAGAAGTAATTGCTGTTTGTTCTTTGTATCATGGTAAAGCAGTCTTTTGCCTTCTTCTCCACTTTTGGATTGGGATATATAAGCATATGAAAAATAAACAATAGCAGATTCAGCATTCACAGGGTTGCCTCCTGACTCTATTCCTTGTCTCTGTATATTTCTTTTGTATCTCTGTTATTTTTTTCCCACATGCCCCTATCCTGGAATGTAAGAACTGGTTTAGGCTGGACCCCGACACATACACCCCTCTGAAAGTCATACGATGGAACTTAAACCTTAGTGTAATTGTATTAAGAGGTGGAGACATTTGGAGGCAGTGCTCTTTTAAAAGAAGTCGAATGGGCCTCCCTAGTGCCTTTTGTTCTTCCATCTTATCCAATACGTGAGGGCCCAGTTCCTGTCTCTTTTCTCAGCAACATGAGGTTTGTTAGCAAAGCACTATTTACAAAAACGTAGCAAAGGTCTTCTACCAGACACAGAACCTGCTCACACCCTGATCGTTGAATTCCCAGCCTCCAGCACGGGGAGAAATAAACTATCATTTTTAAGTTAACTAGCCTGTGTTATTTTGTTGCAGTAGTTATAATGAGCTCAATCAGAAGCATTTAGAGGAAAGGTTCTACATTTTCTTTCCTTCATCTATTATAGTAGGAATTAAACCAAGGTCTCCTATTTAGGCTGGTATTGTGCTGGGTGGAACATAGCTGAAAGCAATGTCCTTAGAGGAGGCGGGAGTAGAGTGCAGAAGGAGCTGGGACACTTGGAGGACATTCTTCTTACAGAGGATATTGTAACATGAAGGATAATAGAAGCCCCTGGTTCCCTAAATCTTTCCCACTCAAAGAGGTGAGGCTCTTGTGAGAAGCGTCTTGGTGAGAGTTTCTGCAAACATCTTTGTGTGGGTCTCTTTTCTTTTTCACTGTACTGTGCTTTGTAAGGGAATATAAAATTACATATTTCATTGAACTATAATCGTGGCTTTTTGGAAAATAGGCTGAAAAAAGAGGAGAATTGTGTGTGTGTGTGTGTGTGTGTCCTAAATAAAACTGTTAGAAAATGTCACTGCTACTGTCTAATCTTTTTCTCTTCCTGATCACACCGATTTTGTCGTTTTTTTAAATGTGTTCTTCTCACTGTCAAATGCATTCCTCATGAAAGCTGGTTTTAAATGAGTAGATTCATTGTGACCCATCATGTCCTATTTAGTTCAGTTTCTCATCCTTATGCGAAACGGACAGAACCCAATAGCCCTTCTTAACAATTGCCAGCATGAGGACCTTCCTCCACTGAGGGATGGAACTTAAAATGCTCAGACATTGAAAACAGTCATGAAGTTGAATATACAAAGCAGTACCAAGTTCAATATATATTTTAATTGAAATTTATTTACACAGTCCTAATATACATTGATTTATTTCATACTCTACTTGTGTGTTAAGCTTATTGCCTGTGGTTGTAAGAGAGTCATGGCTTATGATTTGCATGGAGAGAAAATAGATAAGTTCTGTTCTCTGTGAAATTCTACTTCTGAGAACCATTTTCGTCATTTGCTTCAATAAGCTCAATTTTAAAACTCTTGCTGAGGTTCAAAAAACAGCACAAAGTCGGATGTATAGGCAAGTGGGGATAGGTCCCGGGGAGGGAAATAGATCTGATAAAAGCTCATTGAAGATTCTCAAAGAACTAAATATAAGAGGAGGGTAAAGAAAAGGCAAGGGACAAACTATCACTAAGACAAGAAATAAGGGAAAAAATTCAACAACTTAAACACGGGCTTATAAAGATGAAAAAAATAAAAGAAAAAAATTCTCTTATGATGCAATTACGTTGTGAGTTAACCATATCAAATACAGATGCTGTCTGAGCTACATGCATGATTAAAATAGCCTGGTAAACATATTGTTTTGTCTGGGTGTTTGTTGGTTGGTAGATACTTTACGTAGTATCCTCTTAAATATATGAGGGAATGTACAATATTGCTGACTACAGTTTCCATATTATAAAATAATTCTCTTTAACTCACCCATCCTGCACAATTCAAACGGGCACCAATTTCTTGCAGGTTATAATGAATGGAGAGAAGGTGGCCCTCTGACCCTTGTTCCTGATGTGTAACCCCAGGAATCGATGGTCTACCTTTGAATAATATTTCCTGCTATTTCACCTGTCTCCTAAGTAACCAGATGTGCTGCTAGATAGACCTCATCTTTCTTTCTTTCCTCCCCCATGTGGCTTCTCCGGATTCCTCTGGGCATGCTGCTACCTAAGGTCAAGCACTCTGGCTTCACAGGAGGCTGGGAAAAGTAGTGTGAAATATGATTCAAGGGAACAAACACATGGTTTGTAATCGGGGATTCCTCCTAGGCTTAACTATGGTGTAGAGAGTCATTTGATTCTGAGAGGCAACTTCAGGTCTGTGAGCCTGTTTCATGTACCGTTGAAACAGAAGATTGTTCTAATTTTTTTACTTGTTTGTTTTGATTTTTTGACCTCAATTTGCAGCTCTCTAGTTCTTTCTTCTGTTTTAAATTTGTTATAAGGTTCATATATCTACCTCTCAATTGCTTATTGTTTTTTTCTACCTCTAGAATTGTTTCCATCTGATTTTTTTTCTCAGTGGACAATGTGCATCTTTTACTTATTTTCTTCTTGATAATATTTGCCACAGAGTCTTAATAACCTTGTTCGATTATGACAATAATTACTACTCCATTGTTTTCTGTCATTTGTTTCTTCCCATTATCAAGCCTGGTAATATTGTATTGAATCCTAGAGACTGTATGTAAAAGAAGAAAAGATTGTAAATGTCATTTTCTTTCTTCAGAGGGATTTTGTACTTTGTTTTGGCAGTCTGACTGAGTGGGGACAGATCTAAATGATATAAACAAATATTGGGCTAATTCAGTGGTGGATTGGTAAAAGCTGGTATTGATCATCACATTCATTGTCTTAGCAAAGCATTACATAATTGATTAAAATATTTCTAAAAACTGAGATTTTCTGATCTTTTTAGTCATGAGTACCTATGGCTATTTGTTTGTTTGTTTGTTTGTTTTGTTTTTGTTATGTTATTTTTATCCAGTGCTATTCTCGCATCCACTAAGGTCCTTGGTGACTCCACAATTTTAAAAGAATAGTAACACTAAGGTCCTTGATATATATTCCAAGACACCAAGTTTAAACAGTTTTGCTTTGCATGCATCATGACTACTGCTTCCCAAGCTGTAGTATAGTACATCCTGTGGTGATTTGAATAAGATACCCCTTCTACTTTCTGGTATTTGAATACTTGGTCCCTCACTGGTGGCAATGCTTGGCCAGTTAGAAGATGTGGCCTTACTGAAGGAAGTATATCACTGGAGGTGGATTTTGAGAGTTTGGAGGCTCATGCCTTTCCCAGTTTGCTCTCTTGTTCCCAGCTTGTGGTTTCAGATGTGAGCTCTCAGCTGCTCTGGTCACCATGCCTGTCTTCTCCTGGGCTTCTCTGCTACTGTGGTGATGTACTTTTATCCCTGTAAGGCCAAAGTAAACCCTTTCTTTTAGAGGTTGCCTTGGTCATGGTGTTTTATCACAGTAGTAGAAAAATAACTAATACAGAACCAAATTTAAAAGCTATGAAAAGAAAATAATTCCATTTAAAATGGTTAAATCACATATAGATATCATTTAGATCATTCTTAAATAGTAAGCAATGTTTATTCTTATTTTGAAAACAAAAATAAAATGAAGAAATATTTATTTTAAAATTCTCTATGAACTTTAACATAACTAAGTAGACAATGTGCAGGGTACAATTATTATAGAACTTTAGAGTTCTAGGTCATCTTGAAACAAGATGAAACAGAATGAAACAAGAATACTGGCTTAGCTACATAGATAAACTCTACCTCAAAAGGGTTTTGGGTGGGGGTTTTACTCAATGGTAGAAAACTTACCTAGCAAATATGACCTTAGATTTTGTCTTTAGGACCAGAAAACACTGGGTAGAAACAAATATCTAATAAGAATGTGATCTAGGTGTGTGGATCAATGTCAGTGTCTTCAGTTTGATTCTATTGATCCACATGTCTATTCTTATGACAATACTAAGCTGTTTTTATTATTATAGCTCTACAGTAGAGCTTGAAGTCAGGGACTGCGATGCCTCTGGAAGTTTCTTTATTATACAGGATTGTTTTTGCTATCCTGGGTTTTTTGTTTGTTTGTTTTTTGTTTTTCATATGAAGTTGAGTATTGTTCTTTTGAGGTCTGTGAAGAATTGTGTTGGGATTTTGATGGGGATTACACTGAATATGTAGATTGCTTTTGTTTAGATTGCCATTTTTGCTATGTTGATCCTACCTATCCATGAGCATAGGAGATCTTTTCATTTCCTGATATCTACTTAAATTTCTTTCTTCAAAGACTTAAAGTTCTTGTCATACAGGTCTTTTGCTTGTTGGGTTAAAGTTACCCCAAAGTATTTTATATTATTTGTGGCTATTGTAAAGGGTAATCTTTCTCTGTTTTCTTTCTCAGTCCATTTATCATTTGTATATAGAAGGGCTACTGTTTTTTTATTTTCTATTTTTTTTGTTAATCTTGTATCCTACCATATTACTGAAGGTGTTTATCAGTTGTAGAAGTTTTCAGTTTTCTGGTAGAATTTTTTGTGTTCACTTATGCATACCATTATATCAAATTGAAGACCCTGACATTAATTCACATACCTATGAACACTCAATTTTTGACAGAGAGGCCAAAAATATACAAGGAAAAAAAGAAAACATCTTTAACAAATGGTTCTGTCATAACTGGATGTAGGCATGCAGAAGAATGCAAAAAGATTCATAACTATCACCATGCACAAAACTCAAGTCCAAATGGGTCAAAGATCTCAACATAAATGCAGTTTCACTCAAGTTGATAGAAGAGAAAGTGGAAAGTAGTCTTGAACACATTGGCACAGGACACCACTTTCTAAATATAACACCTGTAGCATAGACACTAAGAGCAGCAATTAATAAATAGGACCTCCTGAAACTGAGAATCTTCTTTAAAGCAAAGGATATGATCAATAGGATAATATGGCAGTCTACAGAATGGGAAAAGATCTTCACTAACCCCACATCTGACAGAGCGCTGATCTCCAAAATATATAAAGAACTCAAGAAACTATACATAAAAAAAACACAAATAATCCAATTTAAAAATGGGGTAATGACCTAAACAGAGAATTTTCAACAGAAGAATCTCAAATGGCCGAAAGGCACTTAAAGAATTGTTCAACATTCTTAGCCATTGGGGAAACACAAATCAAAGCAACACTGAGATACTTTCTTATACTCGTCAGAATGGCTAAGATCAAAAACACTGTTGACAGCTTATGCTGGATAGGATGTGGAGGAAAAGGAACACTGAACCACTACTGGTGGTAGTGCAAACTTCTACAGACACTCTGGAAACTAGTATGGTGGTTTATCAAAAAAAATAGGAATGAACCTACCTCAAGGCTCAGCAATATCACTACTGGACATATTCCCAAAAGATGCTCAATCACAACACAAGGACATTTGCTCAACTATGTTTATAGYAGCATTATTTGTAATAGCCAGAACCTGGAAACAACCTAGATTTGCCTCAACCAAAGAACAGATAAAGAAAATGTGGTACATTTACACAATGGAATATTACTCTGTGGTTAAAAAAATGCCAAAATGAAATTTGTAGGCAAATGAATGGAACTATGAAAAAATCATCCTGAGTGAGGTAACCCAGACCCAGAAAGACAAACCTAGTATGTACTCACTCGTATGTGAATATTAGATGCAAAGCGAAGGATAACCAGGCTGGCTACAATCCACAACCTCAGAGAAGCTAGGTAAAAACATGGACCCTAAGAGACACACACATAGAGGGCACCAGGAAGGGGAAATAGCTAAGATCTCCTGGGTAAACTGGGTTGAGGGTGGGGTAGAAGTGATGTAGGAGGGTCTTCTATCTATCTGTTGCTTTCATTGGTTAATTAA
>LOJH01043719.1:1992-13936 GCA_001685095.1 Ellobius talpinus
GCAACTGCCCTCCACTCGCTCTCTGGCTTCCGGCTCCGCTTCTGGCGACTAGGCTCCTTTTCCTGACTGTTGGTGTTTTGTAAGTTTTCCCTTAAAATAAATACCCCTTTGGATCCCAACTGGTGTGGGATTGTTTATGACTTACGCCTTCATCTGGCACCCAACGTGGGGCTCGAACCCACGACCCTGAGATTAAGAGTCTCATGCTCTACCGACTGAGCTAGGGTGCCATCCGCTTCCCTGTTTACTATCTGGACCCTTCCCCCGTAGATGGTTGTAAGCTTTAATAGGGGTAATGGTGAATCTTGGAACCTCAGCAATGCTTTGGCGCAGCTGTGGATATGAAGTTAGCATGAAGCTTCCAGGCTCTCTGTATATTGGTGAGGTGATGAAGATGAGCAATAGGAAGTCAAACCAACAAAACTAAAAAGGCAGATCTGAGATGGGTCAGTCAGCCTTTTGAGACTGACAAAACTGCCCGAGACAAGCAACTTTAGGGGCCAAAGATTCAGGCTCACGCTTTCAGAAGTTTCCACCTGTGGTCGCTGGTTCCCTGGTTGTGTGTCTGTGTGAGGTGGGGCATCATGAAGAGAAGGCTGTCAGAAGGGTATCAAAACCAGGAAGGAGAGAGAAATAGAAGAGGGGAGGGAGAGATGGAGGGAGGAAGAGGGTGACAGGAGAGAGATGAAAAGACAGTCTTTAAAGGTATAATCCAGGGATTGTTTCACCTAGGGCTCCCCTCCTAATAGCCCATTCAGCTATGTGCTCACTGGCAGATTTACTATTGACAAAGCCCGTGGCCTCATAAGATCAAGTCCTCTGGATATTCATTGTTAAAAGAGATCAGTCTTAAATGTATGAGCCTTTGGGGACATCCCAGGTACAAACCACAGAATGTAGATTCTTAGTGGTGGGAGTTTAGACTTTTGCCAGCTTTAGCATTTGTTCTCACTCTCCAGAGTTCTGAGGTACCATGCTTGGGTGTAATCATCCTACTCGGGTGTTATTTCAGCAGAAATATGTTCTCAGTGTTTTTGGGGCTGGTATGTGAGATCAAGGTGTTACGAGGTTCTTCGAGGGCCAAGAAGGACAGTCTCTTTCAGACGTCATGCCTTGGCTTACACACGGGTCATCCTTTTGTGATCCCCACATTGCCTTCTCTTGGTATGTGTCTGTGTCTCAGCCTCCACTTTCTATAAGGACACCAGTCTTATTGCATCCAAGGCCACCCTAATCCCACTGTTTTTCATTGGTTACCTCTGTAAAATCCCTGTCTCCAAATACGGTCACATATTGAGAGGTAGTACCTCTATGTGGATAACCTGTGAGAGGGCCGAGCTTGTGCAGGAAGATACTTCTTTAGCGTACCTCACTTCAATTGCCTGCACAAAGGTACCTGCACATCCAGGGAGGTGAAGCGCATGGTCCAGCCGTGGTGCTCCACACTTCCAGAACTGATTAATGGATGTGTGTGGGCACAAGTTGTCCCTGATGTTGACACAGGTGTGTTGTTCTTCTTAATCCGTATGCATTTTTCTCAACGTAGAGGGTTTTTGCCGAGCAGAGGGATTTCATTAATTGAGTTCCTACCTACGATGTGGCAGCAGCTGTTTACTTTGGGCTTCGATAGAACAGTTCCTTAGTTCACAGATTAGTTTAGGGGTTTCAGGAGGTACTGGATGTGTGAGACCAGTTATTGACGTGATGTTGATTCTTGTGCCTTAGGTCAAACAGAACGTGTGCAGGGTAAACATATAAAGATCAGAAAACTAAACACACATCCTTGAAAAGTTCTCATTTCCTTTGCATTATCTAATCATTCATTGATTTCATTATCCCTGCCCCCACCACCACTACCACTTCCACTGGTGGTACTGGGAACTGAGCCCAGGACTTTACACTTACAAGGCAAAGGCTGTTCCACTGAGCCATATTCTTAGCCCTTGCCCTTTAATCACTGACGTTAGCAGGAAAACTCCACTGTGTGGGGCACACTAGGGTGCCAGGGAGTAAGACAAGTTTCTTCTTTCAACCCTTGAAACTTCTCTCTCATACAAATTACAAGGCAGACATACAAAGAGCTTAAGAGGGATGCTACATGGATGACAGTAACTCTGGAAAAGACACAAATACTGCTCAACTGGATGAGAGAAGGATGGAGCACGTCTGTCCTGGAGACACGAACCCATGACCAAGTCATCAGATGTATGGGTGGAAGGGTCCATGCCTTGCTGCCATTAAACATCCTCTACGATCTCATAATTTTCTGACGGAGATGATGGACTGTATTATATGTAGCACACGTATGCATGTACAAGAGAAAGTGTGGTGCGTGCACAAGCAAATACTCTTTCTCTCCCCTTCCTCCTTCTAGGGCATATAAAAGACTTCTCTGTCTCTCTCATGTATGCGCTCTCTCTCTCTCTCACTGTGAGGTAGGAAGCAATCACATTGTGACAAGGTCTGTCAACAGAGAAAACCATGCAGAAGTGCAGCGGGGCTTTGGATCTAAGGGCAGTCTTAGTCAAGAGCCATGAAGAAAATGGGAATTTTGATTCTGCCCCTACAAAGAGATGCTATCTTCTGGCAACCTGGGGGAACTCCAAGGCAGGTCCTTCAATCTGCCGCCTCTGATGGAGATGTAGCACAGGACACACCTTGACTGAAGCCTCCTAGACCCAGAACACAGGACTCAACTAACTATGAGCAGGCTCCCGGCTCATAGAACCAGGGGATAACAAATAGTTGTTCTTCAAACCTACTCACTTTTTGAAAGTTTGTAAATAGCATAAAGGGACTATAAATGCAATGGCCAGGTATATGAGGACTGAATCTGGGAAACCATACAAACAAATGATCCCTTTTTGTTTACAGACTACAAGTCTATGTTATTAATATGCCACTTTTGAAAGAAGCCATACAGAAAGAACTGAAAAACCAAGGGATCACTCTTAACTATTTGCTGTTATAAGAAATGAAGTGGCAAAAAGAGCAGGGTGGGGACAGTGTTCAACTTCCCTTTTTGAAGTCACTGTTATCCTGTCAATGAAGTCGGAGAAGAATAATAAAGGAAATTAGAAGCTAATATCCTTGATGAGTAGACGTGAAAAAAGCACTCAGAAAAACTCTACAAACAAGCTGAATTCAAGATTTGATACATCAAGATCAAGTGAGTTTTATCCCTGGAATGCAAGGATGGTTTAACCTATGTAAGTCAATGTGCATAACAGACCATGCTAACATGGGAAAGGATAAAAAACCCACATTATCACCTCTATAGATACAGAAAAAAGCATGTGAAAAACATGGTTCTGTGACACAAAAAAAAAATCTCTCAGAACATGAGATGTCAAATGTATCTCAACAAAAGCAAACATCACAGAGTAAACCTATGGCTAACGTCATACTGAAAGACAGTAAAATGTAAAAAGTTGAAAATTCTCCTTGTGAGGTTGAGTAAAGAACAAGAGTACTTGCTCTTGCCACTCCTGATCACTCTGAAGCTGAAGTACTACACTGAGCAAATCAGCAAGAGAAAGAAGAAAATACTCAAACTGGATATGAGGAAGTAAAATTACAATCATTTGCAGATGGCATAATGTAATATAGAGAAAACTCTTATGCCCCCATCAAACCTTTGCTGAACCAATGAATTCAACACATTTGTAGGATTCACAATGTATAAAATCAGCTGCATATCTATATACAAATAATGAACTACCAAAAAGAGAAAAAAATCACCTATGTATAATAGCATCATTACCAATACTTAATGAGTAATTTGAGCAAGGTAATGAAAATTCTGTACATTGAAAGCTAAAAGATACTGAGGGAAGAATTGAGGACTATACACATAAATGGAAAGATACCATGTTTCATTGATCGTAGGGATAATCATTGTTAAAATGTCCACACTACATAAAAATATAAAGATTGAGTATAATCCCAATCAAAATCCCAATGTCATTCTTTACAGAAATAGAACAGAAGGCTCCTTTTCTAAAACGTGCATGCACCCACAATAGCTGCTGCAGGAGAGAAAATACTGTACCGGAAGTATCACATTTTCCAGTCTCAATGTAAATGGATAGATATGCGAGTCATACAATATGGTTGGCATGAAAATAGACACATAGACCAATGGAACAGACTAGAAAGCATATATACATATAGATGCATGTAACCAGCATTTAACAAAGGCACCAAGAATAAAAACGTGGAAAGGACAATCTCTCTAATAAGCAGACAACTATTTTATATGCATATAAAGATGACCTAAACATGGAGTAAAGACTTACAGCCCTAAAATTCCTAGAAGAAATTATGGAGAAAGCTCTTTGACACTGTTCTTGGCCATAACATTTAGGATAAAACACAAAGTTCAAACAGCAAAAATGCACTGAGTCAGGGAGGCAGTGTTAAACTACAACATGTATACCTAACAAATTTCCCTTCTCTGGACATGGCATGATCTGTCATTCACATTTCATCCAGCCTCTGTTTCTCCTCTTTGGATATAATCCAGAGTTCTGCTAAAATCACATTGGTTTTCACTCCAGTTGGTGATTACCTAGAAGATCATATGACAGGGGTGTGCTACCTAGTCAGTCTCTCCTCCTCTGTGTGTGCTAGATGGCGCAGTGTGGGTGGTCTAGGAGCTCTAGAGGGTGTAGTGTGGAGGTAAGATGTGCTCATTCTCTCTCTCTCTGTGTGTGTGTGTGTGTGGTGTAGGTATAGATGGCACAGTGTGGATGGTCTAGGAGCTCTAGAGGGTGTAGTGTAGAGGTAAGATGTGCTCATTCTCTCTCTCTCTCTCTAACGTGTGTGGGTGTGGGTGTAGGTATAGATGGCACAGTATGGGTGATCTAAGCTTTAGAGGGTGTAGAGTGTAGGTAAGACGTGCTGGTACAATCTCTGTGTGCATGTGTAGCTAGGTGTAGATGATACATTGTGTGCTGGCTTAAGAGCCCTAGAAGGTGTAGATCGTAGATAAGATGTACTTATATAATGTGGTGTTTGCTGCTTTTGTTCAATAATGAATGTAACAAATGGGCTTCATGAACTCATAAGAACTATAAAGGGGGTTTGCCAACTGTTATCATTTCTGTTCCCAATGTACCATGACAGGGAAAGCTGACAGACTTAAGATTAACACATTACCAGGAGACACGGAGGAGCCCACTGAAGACTATCACTGGAAAGAGGGTGGACATACTTTCATATTCATTGTCTCCCCTGAAAGTCCATGGGGTCTCCTTGACCTGCACAAAGGAGACCCTGGCACCCAAGCATTGCTGAATGGGGCAAACATGAAGTAGTGAATGAGTACACTCTGTTTTTGAGACTCACAGGAGCCAGAACTACAACCCTCATGGATACACCTTCCATCTCAGCGCCTGTATTCCTGGAATAAGGATGGGTAGACAGTGGGATGGAGGGATGGACTAGTGTCAGAAGGTCATCCTTGTCACCCGCATGGCTGGATTAACAGCAGTCCCCATGGATTTGCTATTTAACACTGTCCAATGTCATGGCCACTGGCTATATGTGGATATCTGAGATTAATCTGTGCTATATAGTGAGAATTCAGCTCCTTTGTCATACTAGGCATATTTCTAGAAGGCAAGGGCATGTGTGACTCGGGATGCTTGTTTGGAAGCAACAAGAAGCACATTTACATCAGCATGGAAGGATATAGAAGATGTAGACAGCAACAGTCTTGCTACCTGCAGCAAGGCTTTTGACCGTGATCAACTTAGTAACCAAAGAGATGAGCCACATAGGGAGGAAGCGCCAGCTTTACCTGGATTCAAATGTCAGTTTTTCTAGCAATCAGGACAAGGGCAATTGAGATAAAGTGAAGGTCAGCTTTTGGCAAGGATGGGCTCCTGCCTGTGCATTACCCATTTCTAAGATGCATTGGAATTTAGGTTTTTACCACTTGTCAATGAGGCTTTTGTAGAATATTGACTGAAAATATGACTGCATGCGCAGTCTCTGAAATGCCCGATTCTTCCAGCTCAGACTTTCCCTATTGAAAACAAAACAAAACAACAAAAACAAAAGCCACGTGGTTTTGATTCAGTCTGAGGCAGATAAGAGAATTCTGTAATCTCACTTGAGTAGCTCTCAGAGGTCAGTTGGCAAATACATAGTTTGTCACATGTGGAACTTGAGATGGGCAGTGAGGTCACTCACTATCACAACAAGGTACTCATACATGAAGTCACATCTGCTCCCTTCCATTCATGGCTGTGATCTGTCATGCCAACTCTTATAAAGAAATAAGCTGTATTTTAGGATGTAGCCCCTGTTCGCTATCTATTCAAACACCTTTTATTAAACATCTACCAGTGTGCTTGGGCACTGTGACAAGTGAACAATTTAGACAAAGTTCCCTCTATGGCTTCAATCTAGAAAAAGAGCTTGTTCATTGATTCATAATGGAATAGAAGATGACCTTGGAGAAATGCAGCCAGGAAGGACCATAAAGAAGTAGAGAACTTTGTGGATTCTTTAGCCATCAGCTAGACAGAGTCAACAATCTTCAGTCTTCATGAAACCCATGTTGAGCTGAGTGGTGAAGAGAGAATGGAGGTTGACCAAGCGGGGAGGAGGATGTACCTGTCCTTCTAAGGAAAGAGCATGAGCTAGGTCAAGGGGAGACAAGACTCCTAGCACAGACAGATGATGGGGTAGTGGCAAAGGGGAGGTTCATGAGCATGGTCTATAGTGAGACAAGACTGAGAAGGCTGAAGCCCAAACCGTATAGAAGCTGTAAACATGTGGCTTCATTATCTAAACAATCAGCAGGGAGGATTTTTTTCTTATAGGATTAACCATGGAAGCTATGTCCCTTCCATCTTTCTGAATGCAGAATGGCAGGTATAAGCCCCTCATACTAATGGCCCAAAGTTATAAACTGATGGCTCGTTTCTTAAACTCAAGCTAATAACCTCTATCTCGTATTAATGGATTTAAATGATTTACGTTTGGATTTAAGTGATTTACGTTTAATGAAATTACTTATATAATTGGGCTATAGACTATTGAGAGATTTTCATTACAGAGAAAACATTTTATCGTGAAGAGAACACTAGACTTGGAGCCTAAGCACCTTGTTTTATTTTATTTTTGACACATTTTAGCTTTGAGGTTTAGATAGTCACTTAATTGTCCTGCTTCAACTTATTGACTCTCACAGGTTGATTATGCTATTCCAGGCATGGGACTATAAAAATTAATGAGTTAAAAAACTCTGCATCTTGTCTAAGTATTTTATAGTTTCTACAGTCTAGGAGAATATCGTGGTTCATTGGTTCCTAAAAGCTAATCAGTTTGTAGTACTGTTCTGCCCTATATCTGATAGTGACACACAAAGTCAGTCTTCGGGTAAACTCTTCTATGCAGTGTTTTTCTTACTGATATTTGCCATGGCCCTTGTGGCTATTACTTACAGATCCCTTGTCAGAATAGGTTCTTAGTAAAAGAGGAAAATACAGCCAAAAAAATTAAAGTCCGTATTCCAGTGCTGTACAGCGTTCCTAGGGCACAATGAGTACAACTGTGTCACATTCTAAGACCTCGTCCTGGACCTTGGGTCCTAGCTGAGTGTCTCTCAGCTCCCACCATTTGGACAGTCTTTTGTAATCTTGCTCCGGGGCTGAATAGTGATTGCATCTGACAATGTTTGAGCACTCCACGTCTCAAAAAGTCGCGGCTCAGTGGCTAGCATCCTGGGTAACAAAAAATGTTTTCCGTAGCAGTTGAAAAGGGTGGCAGTCAGGCTGGTGTTAATTGTGCTGCCAGGTCACGTGACTTTATGCCACTGGTTCGCCAGGCTCTATGGATTGCTGCATCTGCATGAGACTGCTCAGCATTCCTGCAGCATTACTCCCCACATGCTCCAGATGGAACACGGGGAGAGAATTAAGGGGTTCTGCAAGCTTGCAGAGAACTTCCAGTCCTGTATCCCCTCTCTCGCTGGGTAGAACTGTGAGGTTCTTGTCTGTCTTTAATGGGGTTCTGGGGTTTTGCCGTATGCCCCAGTTTGATGATGTTTCATCCTTGCCTTCCACTTCTGAGTACAAAGGTCCACTCTCTGCCGGGGAAAAGATTCCTGATTGAGAACACGCAACTCCTCTTAGGAAGGCAACCTTCACCTACTTATTCCTACTTACTGCTCCAGGCATGCACCAGCCTCACGCAATCTTACCCTCTCCCCAGTGTGTTCTCATTCTCAGCACATGCTGTCAGGAATCAACTATATCCTAGCTCTAAATTGTTGGATTCCATTCTGCTTTGATGTTGTTCTTATAGATTATGACCTCCTAGTCTTAAAATTATTTGTCTTACCTGCTGTGGCTTTTCAGGAGGCACCCGCCAACTCCGCACTTCTGCTCACACATGCCTCGGGCCTTCTACTGAGACACCATGCCACAGTGAGACCTAGCCTGAAAATCAAGAATCAACAACACTACCGACATAGTTTTGGACATCCAAATATTTCCTTTATGAAATGCTCCAAGATGGTCTCCAAAAATGAACAGTTTCATTTGGAAATCCTAGACCATCCCTGTGTGAGCCTAGGTGCATTCAAGAAGGCTAAGGCTTTGGGTCTAGGACTCTGCAAAAGGTCACATGTAATATTTTGCAATGAAAATCTTAGTCACAAGTATTAATAACATGTATTTAAGAACAGGATGACAAACACAGAGCCAGTCCAGGCCTGGACATACGTTTGCCAAAAGACCCATCTTTGCGTGAGTCCTCTTCATAGAATGTTGTGGTGACTTCCATGCAAGTCTGTGGTCACAGCAATATCTTTGGTGACTAGTTCTGATTATCAGGCATGCAGTCAGGGTATCCCTCCATTTTCAGCTTCCTGACTTTACTTCTTAGTATGTTTTGGTGATAGCCAAAGTGACTCCATTTTGGCTGTGGTTAACTTCACAGGGGCTCGGGGGTGTTAAATGTAGACAAAACAGAAGTGGTTTCAGATCCCAGTGAAAAACATTACAGACTGCTCAGGAAGGTCCATTTTGTGTTGAGACACAAGAACCTGACTTGGGAAAAGTCTGGGAGAACTTTGAACCATAGGACTTAAATCACTGGCCCTGTTTTGCTCTCTTCTTAGCTCCCTCCTGGTGGGCGACTTTGAAATACTTTGAGTATCTGCACTGCAGAATGTTTTTGTGTGGGGTTGGTGTTATATCCCTCTTTCCAGGAGCCTGACTCTACTTGATGCATCGCGGAGAATAGGAAAGGAAGGGCCCGGGAGACATTCAGGACTCAGCACATTTAAGTGCTTAGAAGTCAGAGAGAAGGCTGTGTCTTCTTTCACTCATTCTTCTTGGCAAGACTGGCATTTAGACAATATTAGAATGCATTAACAATGTCTCGGTTAAAGCCAGGAGAAAGGATCTTCCTGTCCCAGAGAGACTTCTTGTCACATGGAAGCATTTCCCTAGAGGGTAGACTCTGGCCTTCTTCCTTACGCATACCAAGGCTTCTTCATCCTGGAAGCAGCTTTAGTCAAGTGTGTATCATGTCTGGATTTCACTCCTTACTCAAAGATGCTGGCTAGTCTCAGCCCAGTCCTAAAGAGGACAGACAACCTTTGCCCCATTAGTCCATGTTTATCATCCTAAAGATGTACAGGGTCAGGATCATCAATACTCACCATCACAAAGACAATTAGAACAGTAACATCGTTGTTCTTGACCACTCAGGGCTCCTGTCTCTACTCTGGCTTCAAGGTCTCTCTCTGCCCTGCCAATCTCCAGACTCCTCAGCATTGGTTCTGAGACTTCAACTCAACAACAGCTGATGTTTTCTGCATCTGGATAGCTCTTTGCAGAAGCCCACGCATCCCTCAGGCTTGTGTAAATAAAAGGTTATTATCATTAGGCGTAGGGCTTGAATTCCTTCTTACATATTAGACAGATTTTCTTATGAAATGGTAGTATATTTTCTAATTCTAATGACAACATATGTAGCTTGAACTTCTCTTGCAACCATGGAGGAGAGAGAAATGTATCGTTCATGGTCATCATATATACAAATGTGTCATGGCCTATGTCAAGCTAGATGTGGAAGGACAAGTAAGGGCTTTCTTAAGGTTTGTCCTTTCCTGTGATCTCCTGTGTGGATGTCCTGTGAGCCTGAAACTGTGAACTCTCTGAAACTGAAACTGAAACTCTCTGAACCTCTTCACTATAGTTTTATGATATAAACTATTATTATTTCCACCTCCAGAGGGAGAAATGCAAATTCAGGCTCAGGGGGTCTCCAAATACTCAGAGATCTCTGCACAGCCCTAATTCTCAAGGACTTAGAAATAGCACATAGTGGACCCATGGCCTGAGCCCTGGGGATTCCATAGGCACAACCATTTATACAGAGGACTTTTGAATGCTTTGAAGATGAATGAATGGATGGTCAATGCCATGAGCTGGGTGATTTACTAATGCCTTTGTAAAGATAGGTTATATAGACCTCAACCACAGGCGACATAGGATAATATGTAATTAAGTACTTAAGTAGATCAGGGATTCTGGAATGATGTTGCAAGAAGATTTTGTGAGCCAGCTTAATCCTATTATCTTCACATAATCCATGATCAGACTGGGGATTTGAAGTATCAAATATTTCCAAGGCCACAGAGCTGCTCCAAGATGCAAAGCCAGTACACAAGGCTGGGTTATCTCAACACTAATCCGTTATTCATTTTCGCATATCCTCCTGCATTGGTGGCTTCTCGGAATCAAAATCTAATTAGTGTTTTATCTTTTAAAATAGTGTAGGTATATTTCCTTGCTTAATCAAAGCAAGGAAAACAAACTTATTTATAAGAATAGAAGTTTTTCTTTGCCTTAAATCATTTAGCAATATATTGAGGCATCTAGAGGGCTCAACTTTCACCAAAAATTTGTGATGTCAGCCCAAACCATTATTTACTAATGAACATATGTTATTAGTGGGGTAATTTGGCTAAGTGAATACTGAGCTAAATTATCTGGAATCTATAAGATAACACTGATAACAGTTTTTTGGAAAAATTACTTCAAAATTATATTCTTATCAAGTTCACACATTAATAACACAGCAAAGCACACAAAAATTATATAAGAGCCATATTCCTTTGCCTTTGCAAACATTGAATAATGGGATATTGCAGCAGCAGAAGGTATAAGCTGTGTTATTAAAACATGCTGGCATTTAAATGCTACATTAAAATCACCATGGACAACTAGGTGACAGAGATAATAAAGATAGCATCTTGAGATAGATGAGGTTTGTTCCTTTTCTAAAGAGAAAAGTCAAGGAAAAAATAGCCTACATATAGAGAGATGAGATGAGCCCCAAATAGGATTAGAAAAGGCTAGTACCATCTGTCATTATTCAGTATATTTTGTTGCATCAAAATCATCATGAGCATTAAAGGCACAAGTTGTTCTTTTTCCTTTCGTGCTTCTTCTGGAGTTTTGTTTTTTTTCCTCAGAGGTTCTTGAGGGCCCAAAGTTGAAGTAGGAGCTAACTGACGTTGATATAATGTTAATAAAATGAATTCAAGAGCAGCTAATTTCCCCTGTAAATGGCAAAGTCAGACACCCTGCATTGGACTCCGGACTCTTGCCGTTCTTGGGACAAACAACAGTGTCTGGATCAGTGTGCTTGTCAGCAGAAGTGAAGAAACACCATTTTCAAGTATAACTCTATTTTTCTGCTAAATTCTCTTGAGTTTTCTCTTTCCTCTGGCAACTGACTGGATAGGAATATCAGAGTTTGGGATTGTGGGCACGAGATGAGAGGATCCTGGGTTTTTGGGTGAAGTAAAGTATTACATCCAAATGATTGAAACCATCATTGATATGGAGAGGTAACACTACTGAGAAAGGGGGGAGGGAAGATGGGGGAACAGGAGGGGGAAAGGGAAAATAGA
>LOJH01043720.1:0-13936 GCA_001685095.1 Ellobius talpinus
TCTCTCTCTCTCTGTCTCTCTCTCTGTCTCTCTCTCTCTCTCTGTCTCTCTCTGGTTTTTTTTGGTTGTTGTTTTTCAAAACAGGATTTCTCTGTGCAACCCCAACTGTTCTGGAACTTGTTCTGTAGCTCAGACTGGCCTCAAACTCAGAGACCTGACTGCCTCTGCCTCCCCAGTGCTGGGATTAAAGGTGTGCACCACCACTGCTTGGCTAGGGTACAGTTCTTAGAACATTCTACAATCACTTAAAAAGGACTTTCAATTATTTTTTTCCTTAATGTAGGTAGGAGACACTGTAGGCTTAAATCAGATGAATTGCATTATCCATCTCTACATAGTTTTCTCTCTTACACACGCACATAGATGTGCAAACACACACACAGAGAAAGACAGACAGACAGACAGACAGACACACACACACACACACACACACACAAAAGATATTTCTTCTATTTAATTCAGACCGGCTTTCAACTTGAAATCCTTCTCCTTCTAAGTCTTAGATATCTGATCTAAGAATAATGGGAATCAAATGTCTCAAGCCAAAATATTTATAGAGCATTTTCTATATAATGCATATACTATAAGTTGGGATATGGTGTTAGGAAGATAGATGTCATCTTTATTCTCCAGGTACCCTAAGAATTAAAATCTTTGTTAAAAAAACTGAGTTATATAGTACTCACAAGCCCCAAGCTGCAGTGTGATGCCTGTTTATCACTTCAGTACAGTACTATCACTTTTGTTTCACTGATTCCTCTCTTGGGAAGAGTTCTTTTTTTAAAAAATTAATTTTATATATATTTTTGAGCATGGACCTCATTGGAATTGTTATGACAAATGTTAAAAACAAGGCTTTTTATGGTCACATCTCTTAGAAAGACTGTCTGTTGCCTCTTTTCTATCATGCTGATAATATTTAAATTTTAAGTTGTATCATATGGGCATCTTATCCTAATATCATATACATGTTGATGATGGCTGTTGATGTTTTCCCAGTAGACAATGCTAAGGGTGAGTTAATCACCAGGCTTTATTGCTCTGTGTTTGAGTCTTATGTACTTTCGTCGGTGACATTTTGAAATCTGTTATTCTTTTCTCAGCACTCTGCATGGGGCTTTGGAAGGGCCTACAGAGGCACCGAGTAAATAAATTTCTAATAATACAACTACCCAGGCAAACAAAAGTGGGAGTTTTCAGTTTCCTCCTCTATTTTTCGTTAGTGCTTTAGGTCTCTTGGATACATTTGAGAAGGTATTGTACCTACCATTTTCCCATCATGGGAGATCGCTGTGAAGAACACCAGGGCCTGATACCTCTGCAGTTTCTTTCCTTTGAGGAAAAGAGGAGAGCAAATAGCTCTCTGTCGAGGGAGCCAGGCAGGACCAATCGCTCTCCACTCACAAACCACAAAAGTCATTTAAACTATCAGAGACCCAGTGCTGTTTTAGTAATATCCTTCGGAGAACCGAGCAGTTAAAGCAAAGCTTCACCTAGTTTTCTGCCGTGATTTGTGCTTTTCCTGAGCCGACTCAGGAATATTTCAGACCCATTTCACTGTCACTTCTAGGGCAGATCTTCATGAAATAACAATGGTGCAACTGCATCTGAAAGGAGGAAAATGCTGTGATTCATATGATTCAGACTAAGGGATAATGACTCAATTCCAACAACTTTCACATCCATGCTTTTCACACTACCAAGTTGAAATTTAAAATAAATTAGAAAGCATCTTAACTAATATGAATATTTGTAATCTGGCTATTTTAATGTAGAAGACATTGTACTCTCCTTTGTAAAATGTGCATGAAAGGCTAGAGAGACGGCTCAGTGGTTACAAACACATACTGCTCTTGTAGAAGACACAAGTTCTGCCTCTAGAATCCATGTTGGGTTGCTCACAATTCTTTATTACTCCAGCTCCAGGGGGCTTCTGATGCCTCTGGCTTCCTCTGGCACTGGTTATCACATGTATTAACAAAACTATTTGTATGATCACCATCGACAAAAAGTGTATGTTCAATCTAATGTCCTTGATTAGTCCTTTACAGTTTTCCTTAAGTGATATAGCATGTAGGTCCTCTGGTTGGTTGCTTTATTGGAAAAAAATAGATTTTTGAGAATTATCTGTAAGTCAGCCTAATAATTTTCACTTGTTGACTAGAATTACATAAACTTAATGCTTTACTTTTCCTTTACATGTAGAAACTAGTTGGTTTTGGCTTTTTAAGAACCCAAGAAACAAAAGTGAATGGCCATGCACAACTATTTTTATTTTATTTCTCAACTCTGGTTACTCTTTTGACGAATCACTTTGAACTCAAAAGCAATCTAATATGAATATAAATCCCATGGATATCCTTATTACCCCAGAGCTTTCCACTAAATATGTGGTACACATATAGTTACTCAACAGAAGTAATTAAAGGTTTTTATTGCAATTTATACTTTTCTGAACTCCATTTGAAAACTATGATGAATCATCTATAGTATAGGTATTTAAAAATTTCATATATGTGTGTGAAATACACACACATTAAAGTCTGATCATTGAAAAACCAGTTGAGGCACTAATTTTCTAAATGTGCATCTTATAGTTTTGAATAGAGCATTCTACAACAGGAATTGATTTTTTAAAAAAAAAAGAACTTCAAATAAGCAATGCAGGTTAAAAACCTACAGTTTTACCTTGAAGTCTTTAGCCAGAATCACATTAATCTTCACTTATTTATAGCGTGGAAATATATGTGGTAAGAATGTAGCCAATGAATTTTATTCACTCTCCTTAATCTCCAAGTGTTTTACTTGGTGGCAAAAAAAGAAAAAAAAACTTTAATTATGGAATAGAAAGCCCAAATGATTCAGTTTTTATATTTGTTGTGAGTATGGGGGATATTTAGTGTTTTCTTAAAATCCTGCTTCCTGAACCCAGAGTTGATTACCGCTCATACACATAGGCAACTTACAGTCTTTTTTGTGTCTCCAGCACAGTGATGCGGTTCACGATCTTCTTCTGGATGTGATCACATGGGTTGGCATCTTGCTGTCCCTTGTCTGTCTCCTGATTTGCATCTTCACATTCTGCTTCTTCCGTGGACTCCAGAGTGACCGTAACACCATTCACAAGAACCTCTGCATCAGCCTGTTTGTGGCAGAACTGCTCTTCCTGATTGGAATCAATAGAACCGACCAACCAGTAAGCTGCTTGTATTGCTCTTAGCAAAGGCTACCTATAACCTTTAGCTTTCCAGGACTGTCCGCCCTGGGGACCAGCAGGCTTAAAGGTGCCCTTTCCATTTGTTCAGTTCAAAGTCAGTGACTTTCACATCGTACTTTGCTTTTCATTTTTCATGTCCATTGCCATAAAAACACAGTGAACTTTACAGATAGGGTGCACATGGTTTTTATAACTGTATTACAACAGTCTCTGGTTTTTTATACAGTACAGTGATTGTCCACATAGCTCCTACTTGCACAAGTGCATAGCCTCCTTTGTCATCCATACCTCCTACTGGAAGGATGCGTTTGTGACCATTGATAAAGGTTTGTTGTCACATCATTATCACTGAAAATTCATGGTTCATAATTTGCATTAGAATTTATTCAGAGTGTCAAGTAGTCTGTGGACACACAGAAACACATATTCTCTATTCTAATAGCAAATGTAATATATTTCATTGTCTTGAAAATTCTCTGTAATTCTTTTTATCCCCATGTCTTCAATGAGCTATGGCATTCGTTTTTTTCTTTTTATGTTTTCCAATAGTTTTGCCTTTCCCCCAATATTACTGAGATCATATACTATATAACTTTATAGGACTGGTTCTTTTCTTTTGCTAATATATACTTTGGCTTCTCACATGACACTTTATTACCTGATCTCTCTTTTCTTTTTGACAATGAATAATATTCCTTTGTTGATATACTATAGTTTATGTATCTGTTAAACCACTGAAGTGCATTTTGTTTGCTTCCAGTTTTTGACAATTTTGAACAAAGCTGCTATTAACATTTTAATTCATTTAGAATCTTTTGTTTGTTATTTTGTTTTTGTTTGTTTCATATAATCTTTCAACTCCTTTAAGTAATTATAAAAAACCAAATAAACAACAAAAACATAGTTAATGGGTCCTGTGGTAAGGTATGTTTAATTTGGGGAGAACATTGCCAAACTCTTTCCAAAGTACCCATGTTTTCCTGCATTTGCGCCATCAATGATCACAGCACACATTTGTTCAGAAATTAGAAGATGCTAATGACCAGAGTGTAATGACAAGTAAAACTTAACTTTGTAGTTTTTAGAATACTTGGGTATAATAAATAATTCACTCCCTTAATGCTTCTCTCCAGTAGGTGTTCATATGCATGATGTACTATATAAAAATGCATTCAAATCTGTGATTAGGCATTCATGATTAATGATTGCAAAGATACAATTATGGTGAATATATTTTTAATTGGTTAGCATATTCTTAATGTGATAGCTTTTCTCGTAGACACAGATATATGAATAAGCAATCAAAGTACACATTTTCCTCCTCAAACTAATGTTTTATGATTGCAAAAAATTTATAGTTGAGTTTCTATCTAGACTTAAAATTCTCAAATGAACAACTGTGTTATTTTTGAGTAAAATTCTTTTCTTTAGTTAACCCCCAATGTGAATACTTTTTTTAAAATTTCCTTCATGTAGAAATTATACTTGAATTTTAATTCTTCAAGGTTAATATGTTATGATAAACTTCACCAGGCAATGCATATTGCATTAAACAGCAAACAACATAAAAAATGGAGACTGATACAAAAAATTCAGGGAGAATGCTACTCAGAAAAATGTTCTTCTTTTCTTAGAGTTAGGTGACCTTTATTTTTTTTGAATTTCTCATCATCTTTGGAACCTGATTTTCCTCTAATCTTTCTGACATGTAACTTCTTCATTCCTCCTTCATCCTCCTAGAGTGAGTATGCAAACGGACTTTCATTGTGTCTCCAGAGATCATGCTCACCAATCAGTGAAACCATCAAAATGTTATGTTTTGTTTGGTTGTTTTTATGGTTGTTGACCTTTCTTGGTAGGAGACACAGATTTAAGTACAGACTTCCTGTCATAAGAACAAGCACAAAGTCATTAAAATTATTATTGGGAACCATTTAGATGACCCACTAAAGTTTCTAGTACTTCAGGGAGAAATATATGAATAGCTGCCCTTAATTTAAATCAGACTGTCTAGACTATTATCTAGTGCAGTAACAAAAAAGAGTCTGAGAGAGAAAACATTTCTTCCACATTGAATTTTTGGAAGGATGCATTTCTTTTGTTTGTTTGTTTTATGTGCCCGAGTCTTTGCCTCTATTTATGTGCTTCACATGCATGTCGGGTACCCATGGAGACCGGAAGAAGGCATTGGGCCCTCTGGAACGAGAGTTACAAATGTCTGTGAGCTCCATGTGTGTGCTGAGAACCAAAGGCATAGCTTCTCCAAGAGGAGCAGGAGCTCTTAATCACTCAGCCATCTCTGCGGTCATGAGCACTACATCTTAGCTGGATCCATTTTGCCTCAGTGGGTGTTGGCATTCCTAAAGCAGGGAATGAACAATCAGCAATTCTTAATAAATAACAATCTTATCCGAAGATTACTATTAATTAATGGCATTACTTGATGTAATTGGATTTTAAAAATGCTTGTTTTCCTTGGTTTTAATATTTCTCTTTCATTCATAATTGAAGAGATTGAGGAGAGCATAGCTCAGTGGCAGAGCCCTTGTCTAACACCTTCGGTTTGACTGCTAGCTCTGCAAACGAAAAACAATAAAGCAAAAATGGACATATTAGTCTAAACTCGGAGGAATTTTTAACAAAATTAATTTTAAAATATTCTCTTTTTATTTGTGTCTTTATTGCCCTTTCTTTCTTCTTTCCTTCTATCCTTTCTTTGTAAATTTTGGGGCAGTCTTACTCTCCCACTCAGACTGCTTTCATTTCAATTGTTCCCAGCTTATAGAGCCCTGGAGTTTCGAGTATACACAATCACATTCAGATTTAAAGATTGAAAATTCTTTAATTTTAACTATAAAGATCTTAAATTTTGCACTAATCTCAGTAGTAATTATCCCTGGGCTCTTTATAAATTTTTCACATAAATGTTATGATTTTCCATATTTTAATGTGGTGTCAGCCATAAGCTGTAATTAAGATAAAAGGCAATTTTCAAGTCAGTTGTATTTTATTTACTTTAGTGTTTGTACATTAAAAGTCTTATCCAGATTATTCTGTTGCAGACATATTTTATAATTGCTGGGTTATCTCCATTTACGTTAGTTTTCTGTCGGGCAATAGAGCTACGTGTTGATTCTGTGACTGAAGCCAGTGTTCCTTTCCCTAGATTGCCTGTGCGGTGTTTGCGGCCCTTTTACACTTCTTCTTCTTGGCGGCCTTCACCTGGATGTTTCTGGAAGGGGTGCAGCTGTATATCATGCTGGTGGAGGTTTTTGAGAGCGAGCATTCCCGTCGGAAGTACTTTTATCTGGTGGGCTATGGGATGCCTGCGCTCATCGTGGCCGTGTCTGCTGCAGTCGACTACAGGAGCTATGGGACAGACAAAGTGTGAGTTATGGCTCTTTGCTGCCTTTCTTCTCTCCCTCTTTTCAGACCTACTCAAGGTGAAAGTTTTGGAATCTCTTGGTGTGGATTCCCCCCCCCAGCATTCCCTAAGGAAACAGGACAAGCAACTTAAGAGTATAATTCAGTGTATGGTTGGATATTTACTGTGAGGTTAAAAAAATCTTGAAACTCTGATGCCATTTTAGAGCTGCATGTTTCTAGATCATAACTTCCAGTAAGTGTAAGATTATTAATTTCATAATCGTTTTTTCAGAGCATTCAGACGTGTGCCACACCTCATGAAAACTGTTTTCAGACCACAGAGTTACTCCTGACTCTATTGTTTTCTCTTCATGTGTTGATGGTGCTAGTCCTGGATGGGTTTTTATACTGGCAAAAAAAAAAAAAACTGAAGGAGTGGGGAGAGTTCATGTCTCCTCTTTTTTTTTCTACCTTACATTGGAGTATAGTCACACAGCTTGTTTTGAATACATCTTTAAATTGTTAAAGCATGTTTACAGAGATGAGCAGCACTTAAGGAAAACATTCAGGTAGGGTGTGATGACCTACAGAGCTGGGAGGCAGAGGCAGGCACATTTCTTAGTTGGAGGCCAGCCTGGTCTATAAAGGAAGTGGCATTGCAGCTGGGGCTAAACAGAGAAACTCTTGAAAATACCACAAATGACAATAACAAGCAAGACAACAAAAGGAGAGAGAGAGAGAGAGAGAGAGATGGAGAGAGGGAGGGAAGAAGGGAGACAAAGGAAGGAAGGAAGGAAGGAAGGAAGGAAGACAAAAAAAGAAAAAGTATTGGAGTTGGAGAGATGCCTCAGCAGTTAGGAGCACTTGCATCTTTTCTGTAAGACCCTCATTCAGTTTTCAGCACCCACAGGGCATCTCACAACTGTCTATAACTTCAGTTCCATGGAATCTGGCATCCTCATACATGTAGGGAAAACACCACCTAAAAATAAGCAAAACTTTTCTTTTATAATAAAAAGAAAGACATTTGTTTCAAAAGACTTTCATGAGAACTGAAATCCCAAGCAACAAATGAAAGTTTCACTAGAAAAAGTACAAAGAATTCCTGGTAGAAGACCAGTACTTAAATTTTAGGTGTATACAAAAGAAGGAAAATAAAATCAGAGAAAAAGAGTAAGCAGTATCCTTGAAATGAACATTAGGACTGAGGGTCAAGAAAAGTAAGAGAAAGTTCCATATCAGCCTTTCATATTAAGTGGTGATTTATGCCAAAGTTAATACTTGTAAGATAAGCACACAGAGAAGTCACTTGATGGTTGGCAGAGTTTTTTTCTGTCCAGCAACTGCTCTCAAATAAACACACAGAGGCTTATACTAATGTTCAGCCAATAGCTCAGGCTTATTACTAACCAGCCCTTACATTTTAAGTTAACCCATAATCCTTATTCTCTGCCATGTGGCCATTCCTTTATTAGCATGGCACATTCATCCCCTGCTCCCTCTTCATCTGTTTGGTAACTCTAGACTCTGCCCTTCTTCTTTCCTTCTCTTACTTAGTCTGGCTTTCCTGCCTAACCTTAGTCTGTTCAGCTATTGGTTAGTCAGGTTCTTTATTAAACTAATCAAAGAGACATATATTCACACAAAGTAAAGGAATATTCCACAGCACTTGATCTTTGCAGTAGCTATCTTAAGACAGTGCCAGAAGCACAAGCCAAATTAGAAGGTTTGAAAAATGTCAGTTAGCAGAGGCTTCAGATATTATCTATATCCTGAAGTAATCCCACTGAAAATACTGATTTGTATGATGACAGTAATGGAGAAATTTTAGAAATGGTGTCACATCAGCTCAGGAGGCTCAGGATCTATGGGAGAATGCTTGCCTAGCATGCAAAAAATATGCTGTGGAACAATGGTCTGTACCCTGTCAATTATATTTTAAATAAATGCAGATTGGCCAGTAACCAAGTAGGAAGTATAGGCACAGTGATCAGGCAGGAAGTAGAGGCAGGGCAATGAGAATTCTGGGAAGAGGGAAGTTTGATTCTGCAGTCATGGCCCAGCCACAGAGCAAGCAAGATGTGACTGCCTCTCCAAGAAAGGTACCAAGCCACGTGGCTCACATAGACAAGAATAATGGGCTAATATAAGTTATAAGAGTTAATAAGAAGCATGAGCTAATGGGCCAGTCAGTTTATAACTAATGTAGACCTATGTGTGATTTCTTTGGGACTTAACGATTGCGGGAACCAGGCAGGACAGAAACCTCAGACAACAAAAATGTAGGAGAATTTTGTAACAGATGAAGCCTTAAGAATGTATAGACTGAAAGGAAATCGAGTTGACACGAAACTAATCATAAGAAAAATGGTTATTTCTCATTTGTATTTAGTGCACAAAGAATGAATGAGAGGAAAGGTTCCCAGGTAATAAAGAAAAAGATACAAAACAAAACATAGCGTTAGAAAGACCTTAATTGAGTATTTTGAAAGAAGCTTTAGAATTCACCACTCCCATGGTTAAATTGTGTAGATGAGAAAAATCAAGCATATTCATTCTGACTTGTCTATCATTATAGAGATAGATATAAGCAGACACTGGCTATATCCTCCAGTTTATTTTCAATGCAGTTGGATTTACTTTTCTGTTGACAAAGGGAAGGGAAGGAAGGAGTAATGTACGTGTCTAAGCATGGAACAGTTCCACAGGTATAAGATGTGGACTTTCTGTGGAGTGAAGTCCTGAGGTCATGTTAAGTGGATGAGAGTTTTGAAAAGCTTTGAGATGAGCATTATGGAAAATGTGTTAAAGAGCCAATTAGACATTAATAAAAAGATTCTGAGGCAGCAGTGAAGGTTTGGGTAAGGTGAGATAGCATCCATTTGTACAGAAGTTAATAAGCCAGATTTCATGATGAAATTTCTATCAGAAACCTGAACATGCTGGCAGTAAAGCAGCTTGCTTCCCAGAAATGGATATTCATAAAGAGGGAATGACACAAAGAAGACACCAGAATTACTGAGAGCATAATTAAAATAGGGCATGTGGTGTCCGGACATCAACAATACACGTAAAAGGATTTCATTTCTGGTGTGTTCTTTTTTTTTAAACACTGTGACAAGCTATGCTGTCTCTCTCTATGTAACCATTATTTTCAGACTTGATGTTGTAAATTGCCATCAAATCTGAATTCATTCTGTCAGTCCCAATAAGAACCATGGGATCAGACTATGATTAGCAAAATGATATCCAACTTTGCTTGTCAAGATGTTTTAGGAAAAGAGGCATTGAATTCATCATAGGCCCTCTTTTTTTTCTTCTCAAATAATGTCTTTCTTGATATAATTCACAGGCCATACAACTACTCCTTTGAAGTATATTCTTCAAGTGTCTTAACATGTTCCCAATACTATGGACTCATCATCACTAATTTTAGAATATTTCCATCAACTGTTAAGAAACCCATTATCTGCCCCTTCCCCTGGATCACAGTATTTTGCCTTTTGATTAATGTGTTCTCCCCCTAAAACGTAAAGCTGAGTGATATCATTATGAGTGACCTTATACTCTTTCCAATGTTGTTCTTAAACAGTCCTCTCTTGTTTGTTGGATGTCCCTGGTTTTCTTTTGGTTTTTCTTCAATGTTTATCTTTTCTCCCAGGTTATTTGCAAACGTTCCTCTTTCTGAACTGAGTCAAACTGTTTGCTTTGTGTTTCGGTCATTTAGTTTGAAACAAATGTCATTTTCTGGATAGTATAAATCTGTCTTCTTAGAATCGATAATACACAGTCCCTAGTGATTTTGTTAAAGCTTTGGCCATCATTCCTTTCATTTCCTGCCCCATGACTGGTAGGTCTCATTTACTGACATTATTACTCTCTGGGAATAGAGGCTAATTTATTTCCCAGGCACGATTCTAAACAATCCTTAATTGCTCAGTTATGTAATTAAGATTTTCCCCAAGCAAATGCAAAATAAAGAGAGAGATGAAAGAAGTGAGCGAGGGAGGAAAGAAAACAGAAGAATCTGCTTCAATTCTATCACTAGCAGGCAGAAAGCACTTTAATGCTTATGTTACATTTAAAAATAGTTCATGAAGATGACCCAAGGATCTGTGCGAATGATATATTTATAACTTCTACATTGGGGGAGTTCACTGAACCCAGTACCTGCCTATGAATGTTTTTCTTCTTAAGGAAAGTTTTTCAAAAGATAACTTATTTTGTGTTAGATATTTACCACGGAAGCTGATATGAATGTATCATGTTTCTATTTGGGTCTAATCAAGATACCTTCTGTAAAAAACTGTAGTCAGTGGGATTTATTTATTTATTTATTTATTTATTATTTTGGTCTGGCATTGTGAATTGAACTTGGCTCGTTCCATTTGAGGCAACCACTCTTAACACTGATTTAGACTGTCAAGGCACTGGATTTTGACTCAACTCCGAACACTTCTGTATTCTATAATTTGGTCTTCCGTCTTTGTCTTCTCTGTCTCTCTAATTGTTGTTGATGGCTTTTACTTTATTTAAGAAAATGATTTGACTGTCCAAGTACTTGCTAACTGTGTAGCTTTTTCCTTTCTATGTAATAATGCAGCAAAGAAAATTTTTAGAAGTTATCAGAAATGGTTGGAAATATTCTCAGAACTGACAGAAGATATTTAATAGAGAAAACTTTTTTTCCATGTACCTCTTAATTAAGTTTCAGGCTACATTTATGTCCAAAAACAATTAGAATGTGGGTATTTTCATCTAATATAAATTCCTATAATCCGGATATGAAGATATTGCCAGCTATGCTCTGAAATACTTCCTAATATCTATAAAGTAAATGCTTAAGTCTTGGAAATTTCATGATTCTTAACTGTTATTCTAATTTAATATTTATAGTATATCAGAATAATTCCAATTAATGTATTAAATTGTACTGTAATCTAAATAATAGATTTCTCCTTTCCCTCTTCTTATTTTGCTTAATCATTTCATTATAGTGATAATGAGGTGTTACACCTGAAGCCTTTAATAATAGCAGCTTACATTTCTAAGAAAAAGACTTATACTGATGGTAGATGAAAAATTTACAGATAAAATTGTCTTGTAGGCTAAATAAATGTTATTTTGATACAGATAGAGATAGCTATCATATTCCATCTGGCTGATGGATAATGATGTGTTTTTCTATGAAATGTTATTAGGCTGTTGAATTTATTATGTATAGAACACATACTCATGAAGAAAGCCTGCATAATTTGATCATAAGATGTTGTTTAGTTTTCCATCAATTTGCAATGCTTATAAAAGAGTCATTATCTTCTGATGTTTGTATAACAAAATCTTTTAATCTGATTGACATATACTCAAAAATATACTTATAATAACATTAGGATTCAACAGCATGGTGTGTTAAAAATCCATTTAAATAACCAAAAATCTTTTTTTAAAAATAGCCATCTGCTTGTAGATCACAAATCCATATTACACTGCTAATAATTTCAATTTTGCTTCTGATCTTTTATGCTTTTATTCTTTTGGAGAATCAGTGAAGCTAATTTCATGGGATACTGGAAAAACATGATTAGAATGGAGGTTAACAATAATTCAAAAAGGACTGTTCTGAAATTCAGTTTTAAATACTCTGATTTTATGACCTGAAACAAATCAGTTCATTTAAAATTTATCAAAATGTTATGAAAATATGAACAGTTTAAACAGTTAAAAGTCTAAATAGTGTAAATTGATCCATTGGACCTTTAGTATGGTCTCCGGTGTACAACCAAAGGGAGAGTGGATAGCATCTTGAGTGTCTTGGAAGAAGAAGTAAAACAATGAGTAACAGGAAGGAGAAGGGCATTAGAAAGGGTAAAGCTAGAGGGTGGTATAAGAGATAAATTGTGGGCTAGAAAATTGGTACAGGGCTTTAAAGTACATGGATTAAATCAAGAGCATTCATAGCCTATCCGAAATCCATGGATAGTAGAAAAAGAGCCAAGCTCTTAGAAATAATTGATATCACATTGCAATCTGACAATTGCTAGAACGCCATCTCCTAATCTTTACATTTGTCTCAGCAGATTACTAGCCTGGGAATAATTATAAATTTGTAGTCTGTGTTAAATAAAAATCATCAAGTTTATTTCAGTTTATCAAATAACTCGTATATAGAAAAACAGTCACTGATGGTTGTAAAAGCAGTACATTATAGGATTATCCAATTACATTATAGTATCATAAAAAAGAGACTTGAGGAACATTGGGCTTCACAATAGCTGATGGCTATATTTACTTTATAAATTTGTTCCAATTTCTAATCACCAAAACCCTCTCAGAAAATTGTGTTATGCTGCAGAATTTATGCACATGAAAAAGCATTCTTATTTTAACTGACACAAAACATTCAATGAATTTGTCATCAGCTATGTATCTGTTGGATATGTGAAATAGCATAGCCAATGAGGAAGTACTTTTCAGTTATATTACTAGGTAATACTGACTCAGTGTATATATGGAGAAAACATGTGTAAGCTTAAATATTATTTTATTAATATCTATGAGCATGCTTTCTGTGCACATGTATTGAAGACTAAGGTTTTATTGTGCCACCATGTTTCTTCCATTCATTGGATGAAACTATCACCATATGTAACAATAGTATGTTGACATTCAGTTTTCTATAGAAGGGTTATCTATTCCTGAACTGTATCAGACATCAAGAGTACTTTTTTCTGTTATTTTAAAAAAGCAATGAAATACATAAAAAGTAATAATATGTACTTATTATTGGATAAAAGGAAATTTTAAAATGCCCACAAATGTCACTTCCTAGTGGCACTTACAGTGATCACTATATAATTTCGAATGCCTGCATCCTCTAGTGTGGCAGTAACAAATGAGATAATAATAAAAATAAAAGATGTAAAATTTAGAACCATTCAAAATGTTAAAAACTGTTCCTATATGGTTAAGTATTTGAGAGAGGTGCCAGTTGTTCCAGTACTGGGCAGGCTGAGACAGGATAGATAATATGAGGCCATGGATTT
This sequence comes from Ellobius talpinus, assembly GCA_001685095.1. NCBI lineage: Eukaryota > Metazoa > Chordata > Mammalia > Rodentia > Cricetidae > Ellobius > Ellobius talpinus. Next base: position 13,627 of record LOJH01043720.1, read on the forward strand.
GAGATGAGCTTTAGCAAAAATGAAAAACAAATTCTATTCACAATACCAATCAAATCATAGTTGCCCAATGACCCAGATAAACATAAATCCATGTAAAAACTTGTATCCTTGCTTTAGCTTGCCAAACAATGGAGACCCATAAAATCTACCAACAGATAAAAAGAAAAAATGTGATATAACTTTATGACTAAATATTATTCAGAATAAAACATAGTAGTACTAACTGGTACAGAGTGGGTAAACATTAAAAAAATTTTAAATACACCCACTACAAAAAACTACAGATATATTACTATTTATAATATATATA
>LOJH01043722.1:21296-34116 GCA_001685095.1 Ellobius talpinus
AGTAAAACAGACACACTGATCAGCCATATAGACCAGGCAGTGGTGACACACCTTTAATCCCAGTAGCCTCACCAGTTAGCCATAGAAACCAGGCAGTAGTGGTGCACGCCTTTATCCCAACCCTAGACTGGAATATAAGCTGGGATAAGACAGGAACTCATTCTCTTTCAGATTGAGAATTTCTTAGAGGTTAGAGCTCTCTAGTGGCTTGTCTGCTTTGCTTTTCTGATCTTCAGGTTTAACTCCAATATCTGTCTCTGGGTCTTTATTATTCATGCTACAGGTGTGTAGTAATGGAAGTCAAGAGATGATGGGCATTTACTACAAAAAAAAAGATGCGACAACATGATATACCAAAGCCACCCCATAATATCTTTGCCACTATGTTGAAGAACATTAGCCTAGAATATCACTCTGCTCTGGTGATGTTAATATAACAGGGCATTTCTGGCAGACTTGGGTATTACTCAGAAATCACAAGCATCTCATCCCATCCATTCCTGCCCACCCCCTCACCCTGTTTGTGACTTGGACTTTGGGAAGCATGAGAAGAGTTTTTGGTGGCCTAGAAGAAAGGAGAGGAGACAGATTGATGAAGATGGTCTCTACCCAATTTTCTGTGCTGTTTCTGACTCCTTGGGAATCAGAATGTTAGAGACTTTGTGAGTCTCTGGAAAACACATAGCTGTACTAGGATTCAACTAACTGTGGTTCAGAAATGAAAAAAAAGGTCATTCTGTGTTGTGGTGCTCACTACACCCAAACCAGGAAGCACACAGAACTAGCATTGTTGGCATGGACACTGGTATCTCATGATTGTCAAAGAGTGGGGGAGCAACCTTGTTGATATGAAGTGTGGACAAGAATACCATAAGTACCAAGGTACCATAGCAGATGGGACATGACTTCAGACAGTATCATCAGCAAGTCTTCATGAGACACGTCTTTAAGGAAAGTTAATCAAGCTCATGGTACCTGATACCATCCTAGATAAAGAGAATGGAAAGGTAGGTGACTATGGAAAACTAAACTATTACTAAAGAAGGCTGGTAGACTCATCCCTTACCCTATTTTCCCAGGGCTAGTCGGATATTGCCATCTAAAGTCCTCCGACCAAGGGTATCTCTCGGCATTAAGAAGACTGAAATTTTGATCTATCATTCTTGTTGACCTCTGATTTTAATGTGGGATTGGCATAAAAATGTACAAGAGTGTGTTTTCTTTTTTAAATGATTTTCTCCAGCACAGAAGAGAGCTGTTATCAGCTGCTATTTTTACACAGCAGAAGGATGAAATTTAGTTGCTTACTTCATATAGACAGAACAGTTGCTATGGAAACAAAGAGTGCTAAACTTGATTGTACAAACATAAAAAAAATCAAGCAAACATTTCAGTGCTTGCTTCATACTGCTAGGTATTTATACTTGCTACCAGGGGGCCAAATACCTTGCATGGCGAAATCCCATTACAACACTTTGACATAATTACTTACCTTTCAGAATAACATTACCAACATATTTGGAAATGGACTAGTTATCTTATTCACAACTACTGTTTCAAGCATATTTTTCCTTTGAGATAATTTTAAGGTGTCAATTTAATTCTGGGAACCTGAATTGTAAGCTCCCTGCAGACAGCATATTTGAACAATTGCTAAATTTCTCATGTACAGGCAATATATACCATCTGAAGCCACAGTCAAAGGCATGAATTCTCATAGGCTGAATTAAAACTGTGGCATTACTTACTTATGTAGCCCTACCTTACCTAATAAAGGGTTTAAGAAGGCTTTAAAAATACTGGATAAAGCAAGTAAGACAGGAATGAGATAAAAGAAATGTATCGGGGTAGTCCGGTGAATTTGTACCAACCAGAAATAAGCTTAATTTTTAAAATGCATGCCAAGACATTGCTTTTCCTTGCAAACTTCTGAATCTTAGAAATGTAGACAGAAATTTCTGTTCCTTCTGGCTCCACAACTGTTCAGTATCAAAGAAACACACAGAGGCTAATATTAATTATACACTATTTGGCATATTAGCTCAGGCTTATTATTAACTAGTTCTTACAACTTAAATTAACCCATTAGTCATGTGGCTTGGTATCTTTTCTCACTAAGACATTCTCATCTTGCTTCTCCTACATCTGGTTGGTGACTGACTCTCTGCCTCTCCTCTTCCCAGAATTCTCCTAGTCTGAATGTCCTGCCTATACTTCCTGCCTGGCTACTGGCCAATCAGTATTTTATTAAACCNTCTTACAACTTAAATTAACCCATTAGTCATGTGGCTTGGTATCTTTTCTCACTAAGACATTCTCATCTTGCTTCTCCTACATCTGGTTGGTGACTGACTCTCTGCCTCTCCTCTTCCCAGAATTCTCCTAGTCTGAATGTCCTGCCTATACTTCCTGCCTGGCTACTGGCCAATCAGTATTTTATTAAACCAATATGAGTTACAAATCTTTATAGTGTACAAAAATATTATCTCACAGCATTTCCTTTTTTATTCTTTTCAAAACAAGAATGCTGAATCTAATCTCCTTTGTTTAGCTGTTTTCCTGATCATTATCCTTAACAACTTGTAACCAATACTCTAAACAAAGACAAATATCCATAATCCATTTTTAAGAATGTGGGCATAGTTGTCTAGGCTACTTCCTACATTTTGGGGGCACTGATAATCCTATGGAGACCCAAAGAAAATTCATGATAATGATCAAGTCCTGACTGGAGTATTCTGTGAGCCTCGATCATCTCAGTCAACAGTCTTGAAGCTGTTCTGGATGTAGAACTCAGAGGAAACTGCAACAGAGGTACTCTGAAATGTTGGATCATCTAAGCCATCCATTCCCACTGAAGATTTTTCAGAGGGTCTTCCTTGATCAAACCTTATTTTTCTTAACCTGGAATGAATCCATAACCTCTCATTTCCTGTGGAAGCAAAAACAAAATCTCTTCTCCAAAGTAACATATCTTTTGATTTAAATTTTGAAATCAAGGCATTTTAAAAATATACAGGTTGGATTAATCCAACAGAATTTATAATCAAATGTCTTTTAGCAGCTTTTGCTCCTTCCTCACAAGTCAAACAATTTAAAGATAACACAATAATATACAGTATCTAGATTCTCTGTGTATCTGTAATATTTATGTGGCTTTTTATTCTATTTCTTTTGTTTTATTTTTAAAATTTGTTGTGTTTTTTTTTTGAGACAAAGTCTCTCTATCTTTGACTGTCCTGGAACTCCTTCTGTAGACCAGACTGGCCTTGAACTCACAAGAGATCTTCCTGTTTCTACCTCTCAAGTGCTGGGAATTAAAGGTGTGTGCCACCATACCCAACTATTCTATTTCTTTTTTTAAAGGATTTTTGCTATCCTTTTTCTTTTCTCTCCCAAGTCTACATATATTTTTAAAAAACATTTTTTTTGTTTGAGTCTGTCTTTACTGTATGTCTCTTATCTTTTTCTGACCACATGAGTCTTTAATTTTCTAAGTGATATATGGTTAGGACTAAACCTGCAGCTTTGGCAGTTGGCTCCACCCCATTTTCTAGCTTTCTGGGAGTCTAGTTCCATGGCAGAGAGACTGGCAGGAGTCATGTTTATTACCACAACTCTGCAGAGTTTCTGGGTCCATGCACCCACCAAGAAGAATGCCACCTTCAGCTACTCATAGATAGCATTTAAGTGTTTGGTGGCATTTTGGGGAGCATTTTCCAGAATACTCAGCAGTTGTGATTACTGGCCACACCCATATCGCCTCTCCTTAAGTGATCAATGGGATCCTCTGTGTGTGCTATCATGGGTGCTGTGTGTGAGCACATGTGAGTGTGTGCATTCACCCCTTAACAGGTTACTGTTCAGCTTCATTGTTTGACTCAGTCCTCACCATCATCAGATTATATTGTACAGCTTGTTCTGACAAAAAACACACACACACACACACACACACACACACAAGGTTCCACAGGTTGAAATGCATTCTTTTGAAAAACTGTCCAGTCAGATGCACCCTAGCTTTGTTTCCACAGACTTTATTTAGGGCTTCATTTGGAAAGTCAGAAGACTGTCAAATGGGAAGATGTCGACAAAGAAGAGAGGAGAGCCAAATGTTAGCATGTCCTCTGCCTCTGCACACCCATGTGCTTCTGATAGCCTGTCTGTAGCTTGAGTAGCTTGGAGTTCAGGTGAGGGTGCAATCCTGACCTCTGTTGGAGTTCAGAAAGATGTAAGACATCCATTTAATGTCTTATTTCCTTTATGTTGATCAGTCTTTAATACATGTACTGACTCAGAAAACTTAAATAAAGATAATTTTTTTAATGTAAAATAAAAAAAGGTGTTTGGTGGCAGGGCCTCTTAAAAGAGCTGTGAGGTTTTTGTTCCAACGCTGAGTCAGGAAGCCTCTCTTAAAGGAGCCACACCTCTGCTTGCCTCTAGCAAACAAAGATTAAAGGAGAAAAGATGACTAACAAGAAACTGCACTTGACTCTGTTCTTGCCTGTCTAGAATATCTTTTTTAAAAGCTTTCTCAGGCTTTATGTGGAAATTCTTGCCAAACATTTAAACACCGTTTGATTTCTGACCCGTCGAACAGGAAACTCAAAGAGGAAAGTCATGATTTGCTGTAATTCTCCGAGTCTGTATGGTAAAAACAAATCAGTTCCCTAGACACCACATAAATGCCCTGTCCTAGTTCACTCCCCTGCTGCTGCGGTAAAACACTGACATTCTTAATCAACTTGTGGAGGAAAGGTTGGTCTGTCACTAGGGAAGCCAAGGCAAGAACTAAAGTATAAACCGTGGAGGAGAGATGCCACAGGCTTTCTTCTCCTGGTTTAAGTGCCACCTTTCTTATACAGTCCAGGCCCAACTGGCATCACCCACACTAGGCTGGGCACTCTCACATCAACTAACAATCAAGGAAATGCCCCCCAGACATGCCTACAGACCAATCTGATAGAAGCAATTCTTCAACTGAGGCTTGCTCTTCCCAGGTTTGTCTAAGTTTGTGTCACATTTACAAAACCTAACCATAACTCTCACTGATGAAGAAATGAGAGAAATTTGTCGTATGGTCCTTACGAAAAGGACACCAAGGTAACAACTATTTAAGTCATTGAGCAACTATCTCATCTAAGACCATTGTGTGACTGAGGATTAACTGATCAGTTAAAAAGGTAGAATGTTGTATTCATATAAGAAAAGGAATTGGTAGCTCAGGAAACTGCAAAGTAATTATTATAAAAATTAGTAATTGATATCAAATTAATCCTATGTTACCCTTTCCAAATATTTTTCATATATTTGATTTATAAGGAAAAATGTACCTAATAGTTACCCAAATTTAAAGAAATTGTGGGAATGTTTTTTCTGTCACATTAAAGAAGAAAATACTGCTATCCACACCCACTCCAACGCACGCTGTTAATCTTGGGACATAATAAACTACAGAAATAAAAGCAGTTATTTGTATGGGTCTTTGTGGTTTATTAGAGGCTTTTCTGTTCAATACATCTTCCAGTCATTTTATGACATCATCATACACAGAGGAAAACTAAAGCGGAATGACTCCCCACCTGAAAGCCAATTTCAGACTCTCAGTCTGACTTCAGAATGCATAGTCACCACATCCTCTGACTAATAAGTCAACCACATGCGTCATAATGTAGTCGCCCTTCAATAAGAATATGTTCCACTTGTAAGATGTGAACTTCATTGTGATAGTGGACTGTAAGTGTTCAAGATGTTATTGGGAATGCAGGAACTTGCCCCAAAGATAAGACAATATGAAATTAAAGGAAATCAGCCATGCAAGGTGACAGCCTGTAGGACTGAAGCAAATCTTCACCAGTTACAGTTTGGTCAGGGAGAGGGGATAATATCTAGAATTTACAAAGAATTATAAAAACTAAATACAATCAGAAAACTATGCCCATCAACACACAGGCTAAAAATTAAACAGAGAGTTCATCACAAAAGAAGAATCACAAACAGCCAATAACTGTTTTTGAAAGTGTTCAACATCCTTAAACATCTGGGAAATGAAAGTTAAAACTACTTTGAGATACCACGTTACCTTAGTTAGAATGATTGTCATCAAACCTGACAGTGAATGTTGGAGAGGGAGGGGGAGAGAAAGCCTTTTTCATTGCTGTTTGGACAGCATACTAATACAGGCATTATAGAAATTTTGAGAAGGTTCCTAGATTTACCATCTGGCCCAGCTATCCCACTCATGGACATAGATGCAGAAGACTCCGTATCATACCACAGAGATACTTTCACATTCGTGTTTCTTTACAATAGCAAGATAGAAACAGCCTAAATATCCACCAGCGGATGGATAGATAATGGAAATACGATGCATATAGACAATGGAATCTATTTGGTCATGAAGAAAAATGAAATTTACAAGAAAATGTACAAATCTGGAAAGTACAATACGAAGTGAGGTGACCCCAATTCAAAAAGACAAACGCATGCATATCTTAGCCTACAGTGTATACACATGTACATATAAGAGCAGGGCAGCATGGAGAGAAGCCTAGAAAGGAAACCAAGAGAAGGAACAGTCAGTGGCGAGGAAGGATGGAGAAAGAAAAAAGGACATGAATGACATGAAAGAGGAAGACAATGGAAGAGACAACATCAAAAGCAGGAAGAACAGGTTACCTAAAATATGCAGTGAAATCGGAAGAGTGGAAACCAACTGTCTTCCAAAAGGAAATAAGATCCAACTCTTGCCCCTGGTCTGCCAAAATACTTCATATTCCACCCCTGAAATTCACCTTTCTGGAAGTGGAGAGAACTGGTTTATTCTGCACCAGCAGTGCACTCAGACTCCTATTTCCACATCCTTAGAAGAGTTTGTTGTTATTTGCTTCCTTTATGAAACTTGGACTAAGCTGAGATAGATTCTCAGCATACCTTTAATTTACTTGTATTTTCCTGATGACTCGGGACTTAGAACACTTTTTCATATGATTATTGGTCACTTCGATTTCCTCTTTTTAGAATTGTCTCTTCATTTTTATTAGTCCACTGGTTGAGGAGATTGTTTGAATTTGGGGGCACTTAGGGTGGGTTTTTTTAGCTCTTGACAGCTTTGGATTTTATTCTCCGATATATATAAAGATCCCTGTTTGTATATATTTGTTTGTTCTCCCACTTGAGTAATTGTTTCCTTTGCTATGTAGAAAATTTTAATTTCAGGCAATCGTATTTTTCAGTTTTGGGGATCATTTCCCAAGCTTTTGGAGTTCTTTTTGGCAAGCCTTTTCTAACACATGTCTTGAAGCATCTCCCCTATGATTTCATGTAAAACTATCCTACACAACCCACCTCACAGATTCGCTGTTCTCCAACTATACAGTATTTCCTGAGCATCTAGCAGCCCGCAGAGGAGTGTCCTCTGTCTTCCTGACCATTCCCTTTGTTAGTATTCTTAGGAAGGACAAAATTACTGACTCAGAACATCTGAAATTCTAGGGTCAATAACTTAAATGTCCCTTCAGTCTGATAGAATACAAAAATTAAGTAGGAAAATGCATTTTCAACTTAACAGCCCTGACTGAAAATTTTTAGCAAAATTCAGTTGGGATTCCTGCAGGGTAATTCAATGTTCTTTGTATTCAATAATACAGTACATTTAAAAAATTGCTCTTACATTTAATATACTAGAAGACACAAACACTTTTAGCTCACTTAACCAACATCTTACTCAACTCCACACAAATAAGAAATCAAGAGAGGAAATATCTTTCATATACATCATCACAAACAAAATGAAACATATTTTATTTTATAAAATATTAATTTAAACTTAACTGAATGGGGATTCTGAAACTTGGCCCAATATTTAATACAGAAATATGATTGAATAAGACACGATGGATGAAAATGATTAAAAACCCCAAATAATTAGGAAAGATGCATGCTCATCACCAATTAGCAACGCGACAAATTTATGTGACAAGTTAGAGATGTTAAGCTTTGACCAGTCATGCACAGACTACTAAATCACATAGAATCCTGCACACTCAAATCCAGATGATTGATGGCAGCAAATTGTAGGTCTTTCCTGAATATTCTTCAAAGAGTGACATATTTTCAAAACAAATAGGAGCCAGTCAGCTTTGAAGATGACAAAAACATATATGTGCTGCTAATTGCTGACATTTATATAAAGCTGACACCAGATATCACTTATCACAGCAATTACTAATAGCAATTTGCATATCCAGAGCCCATAATGAAATTTCACTACGTATATTTTTTTATTTATTATCAACCCTAAAGTTAATGTCTCCTTTATTAAAAGAAAGTATAGGATTCCTCAGCACTTTTTATCATGTGTCTAGAAAATGATAATATTTGTACCAGGTTCCTGCTGGACGTCCCAAGGAATGAAAAAAAATTTTTCATCTTAGCAACTAAAACAAAAGTAGGACGCAACATAAATACAGTCAATTTTTCCGAAATAACCTAGTCTACTGTTTACTTATAATTTACCAATCCATACTAAACAAAGAGCTACCTGATATTGACAATTAAGGTCTCATTAAAATTACCTTAAGGTTATTCCCATGTCTTTACGTTACTTACAAAAATTTAAACAAAACAAATAGTTTGTGGTCCTGCTGTCCTCTTTGTCTGTAACTCAATACTGCCGCAGGAGTTTTGTTGGAAAACACAGTGAGACTCCTGACAGAGAAATTGACAGAACGGATGTGTGGAACCAATCAGTTACATCACTGGAAAATAACGATCTAGACAGAAACAGCCCTTCCCTTACACAGTGAACCTAAGAATGGAGGACACTTTCCTGTGAACCATTATGAGAAAACAGTCCTAAAATATTTAAAGGCCTTCCTAATAAAACTCTACCAAGCAGAGAAGAACAATGAGATACTGGAGGAGGTAATATTCTTCAACGATGTAACCTCTGGTAACTCACCATGATCCAATAAATAACCCAAACCATGCTCATGTAAGCAACCAGAATCAAATGCAATGGGCCAAAACAACAAAAGACCAGAAATTTGGGTTCAGAGAGAGATTTTCTGGAAGAAAGTATTTGGCAAGGAGCATAGGGCAATAAAAGAAAGTAGTGTAGGATGCCAAGGACAAAGGACAACAAACATATGTATGAATTCTGAAAAAATAAGCAAGTTTTTATGAAACACAAGATACATTCCTGGGTGTGTATCCAATGGACTGAGTCCAACACCATAAACCCAGGCATGCTGATGGACTGATAAATGTGTCTGTACTGTTGTGCTAGTGGATCATGTATGTGCAGTGCTGAAGTCGTGCATGCGTGTGCCATTATTAGTACATTGCTTTGCAGGACCAGCACACCCACGTGCACTCCTGAACTGCTACATCCATGTTCACTGCTGTACTAATATATCCGTGTGCACTGTGATATGAGTACAACTGTGTTCAAAGCTATACTGGCACATCTGTGTGCACTTTTGTCATCCATATGCATGGCTGTAATAGTACATCTGTGATCACTGCTGTGCTAATACATCCGTGTGCACTGTGATATGGGTACGCCTGTGTCCGATGCTATACTATCACATCCGTGTGCACTTTTGTAACACTGCATCCCTAGGCCCTGATGTCAGAGTTCATCCATGTTCAGGGCTGTACTAAAACATCCAGATGCACTACAGCACTAATGCATACATGTGTCCTGCTGTGCTAATACATCTGTCTACACTGCAATACTAATGCATCTGTCTACACTGTTGTCCATCACATCTGTGTACATACACTTCCATCGTAGCACACCCATGTGCACGGCTGTACTAAAATATGTATGTAAAGTGCTATACTCCTGCATTCATGCACAGTTCCTTAGTGCGTGCACATGCTGCTGTTATAGCACGTCCGTGTGCAAGCTGTGTCGGTGCATCCCATTTGCACTGCTTTGCTATGGCATCCATGTTCATTGCTGTACTAGTCCCAGAGTCCCTGCATATCCTTTCATGGTTCTTACTAGCATATGTGTGTGCTGCTGTAGTAGTACATGTGTGTGCATTACTGTACTATTACAGTTGTGTGTCTTCCTACAGCAGTATACACATAAATACTGCAGTACTGGAATATCTATGTGGTCTGTTTTCCTAGTACATGAGTGTGGGTTGCATTGCTAACACCTCCATGCATATTACTGTATTAGACACTCATGTACACTCCTGGACTAATGCACCCATTTATACGGTGGCATTGCCATATTCATGCTAGCTGCTGAAGTGTTACATCTGTGTGTCCTGCAGTATGAGTATATCCATATGCACAGCTGCACTAGTGCATCCATATGCTCTACTGCACTAAACCAACCATGTCCAACCCTGTCGTCGTACATCACATGCACAGCTATGCTAGTAAATTAGTATGTGCTGCTGTAATGGTATACCCATGTGCACTACTGTGGTAGGTAGTACATCCGTGTGCATTCTGGCATTAGTACACATGCATGCTGATAGCATGTGTGTAATAGTACATCCATTTCAACTTCTGTACTGCAGCATCCATGTGCATCCCTGTAGTATTGCATCTGTATGGTCTATGTGCATTGCTCTACCAGTTCATCTGTGAGCATTTCTATAGCTGTGCAGCGCTGTGCACTGCTGTCCTAGTATATCTGTGTGCCCTGCTGTGTCCATACATACATGTGCACCACTGTACTATTACACGCCTGTGCTTCTGCACTAGGACATCTTGAGCACTGCCAAACCTTTAAACCTGTGTGCCCCTTTTAAATGGTGTATTCTTGTGTTCTGCAGTACCAGTGTGCCCATGTGGTGCTGTGCTAGTGCATCTCCTTGTGCTCTGCTGCACTTGCCTCTGCACATGTGGCATGAATAAGCGAAGTGTCTGCTTCAGAAATGCTTTCCTAATAAAATGTTTGCACGTGGAAATGAGGAATAATAGAATACATGAGAATAGGATCTCAAAAGAGAAAATGTTCACTCTATCCTTGTCCCAATTTGTCCTTCATTCCTCCTCTTATCACCACCATCAAAATGCAATGGATGTTCAGCCTCAACGTCATCTTAGAATGTAGACTTATTTGACTTAACTACATATACTGATTGATAAAATACTTCCCAGCCAAGATTTTTTTTTTGCTATCTAGATCTTTCTACTCTTCATTTTATAACTTCCTATCAGTTTGTTAGAGAGTAGAGATTTGGCCTTTCCTCAACCTCTACCTCTCAGCAAGAAGTATCAGCAATATTATTAGTGGGAACTAGACTGTATTTGGCGCAATCAAATAGGAAATAGATTCCATGGCCTCAGAATCTTCCAAGCTAACGTTTGCCTTCTCAACAAGGTGCTGCTCATATGTTTTTGTTTCTACTATCACTCCCTAAATTTTGGGGAGGTCCTCTATGATTTTGCTTAAAATATTGTATATGCCTTTTGCATGCAATTCCCTTTTATATGAATATTAAGTATAGCTTTTGCCTTTTTGTAGAGTCCCAAAGTCCTTGAATATTCTGTTCATACATTGTTTTGAGTGATCCAATTCCTCTCTGTTGCCTTCTTATCCTGTAATTCCATCTTCAACATGATTCGTTCTGTTGGTGAGGCTGTCCACTAAAATTGCACTTAACCTTTATGGTTTTCATTTCCAATATCATTCAGTTTGCTTTTCTTTGGTTTTTCTGTCTTTTTATTAAACTCTTGTTTGCACTATGGGTTGAGCACCATATTTTATCCAGCTGTACACTCTCTCTTAGAAAATATACATCTACTTTGAATCATGGTCATTCTTTAGAATTATGCATCTGGAATGTCATCTAAGTCATTTTGATCTGGAGTAATTAGTAGTTTGGGGTTGGCATTTTTTGTAGGAGAAAAATTCTTGATTGCAGTCATTTTTTGCTTTTATTGAAAATTGATTCTTTTCTCATACACTATAACCTGATTACAGTTTCTCCTCCCTTTGCTCCTGCCCGTTCCTCCGCTCCTCTTCTCCCCTCTGTATCCACTCCCTTTCTGTCTTTCATCAGAAAAGAACAGCCTTCTAAGAGATAACAACCAAACATGACAAAATAAAATATAACAATATAAAACAAAACTATCATATTAAAGTTGGACATGGTGACCCAACAGGAGGAGAAGATTCCGAAGAGCAGGCACACGAGTCAGAGACCCACACATTCTCGTAGTCAAGAGTCCCATGAAAACGCTAAACTAATGCTATAGCATATATGCAGAGGACCTTGTGCAGATCAGCGCTTGCTGCTTCAGAATCTGTGAGCTCACGTGAGCCTTGCTTATTCAGAAGGTCTTGTTCTCCTGGTGTCCTCCATCCCTCTGGCTCTTACTGTCTTCCCATTGTGTTTTCTTTGCTGAATTCTGCCCATCAGGGACTAGATTGTCAGTTAATATGTGTTGTTGTTGCTGCTGCAATCATTCTTTCAAGAGGGGCTAGGTTGTAGTTCAGTGTGGTGATGTTTGCCTCTTTTACACCCATGCTCCAGCATGAGGCTCTATCTTCAGTCTACCCCTGTGTATTGCGGAATATCTGCAGTCACAGTTACTATCCAGTAGTTAAGGTATTCCAATAACAGAGTAGCAGATGACTACAAAGTAGCTACTTATTAAAAGGGGAAAATAGGGTGGATATGTGGGAGTGTGGGTTAATTGTGAACTAACAGGAGGTAGAGATACCTACCCAGCTACCAAGTCAAGTCAGCCTCTTGGCTTTGGGAAAGGCAGCAATATGAGTAATGGATACAATGGAGGAGAGAGAGAGAGAGAGAGAGAGAGAGAGAGAGAGAGAGAGAGAGAG
>LOJH01043723.1:0-13936 GCA_001685095.1 Ellobius talpinus
GCTGCCTACTGCCACCGGGGATCTTGCAGCATTTTTAAAAAATCATAAAAGAACCAGTGGTGGATAGAGAGATGTGCACCTCACACACATGCACTCATGCATGCATGTACCACACACACACACACACACACACACACACACACACACAGTTTTTATTTCTTTACGTCCAATAGACCTGACTTTCAGGCTGAAGCCCATACTGGTTACTTAGGGCAGTAGTAACCATATGCTTCCTTCTAGTAGCACATATCTTGGCATTCTGGCCTACACAGTGAGCACATTCTGGAAAATACCACTATGCTACAGATACATAACTTGGCCATAGGTATCAGAAATATATGTGGCTTTGACTTCAGACAAATCATCTCATTTCAAACGAGGCAAGAATAAGGAGAAGTGCTGGGAACTGGCAGACACTACCTTTGAAGAGGTGTTTGTTGTTGTTTTGGGGCAGGAGATAAACAAGGACACTGAAAATTCCTGGGAGAACTGCATGAATGCTTCTTCCATTTCCTGTCCTGTTAGAATGAGTTCTGGCCTTTCTCGCAAATGCTGCTGCCCCTTCCTTTAGACAGCACACCCTCACTATCTGTACACCTGATCATCTCCTACACTACCTCTGCTTCCAGAATTCAGTTCTCATGAGTCCTGACCATATCTAAAATGCAACACAGGCTGAGAACATGGCTCAGGAGTAAAGTCCTTGCCACACTAGCACGAGGACCTGAATTTACATCCCAGCACCCATGTAAAAAGCTAAGTGTGAAGAGCCACCACAGGAGGTGGTGGCACAAGTCTTTAATCCCAGCATTCAGAGAGGCAGAGGCAGGCAGATCTCTGTGAATTTGAGATCTACGTGGTCTACAGAGTGAGTTCCAGGACACTCAGAGATACACAGAGAAACCCTGTCTCAAAAAACAAAAACAAACAAACAAACAAAAAAAAGCTAAGTGTAACAGTACATCCCTGCAATCCAAATGCTGGGGAAGTGTAGACAGGAGCATCCGGGGTCACTGGCTGTCCAGCCTAATTTAATCAGGCAAAACGTCAATACACATAAATAAAATAAAGATAAATGTTTAAAAAATGAATGTAAATACTCTAGGGTCCCTATAGCAGAAACAGATGTTCTGTGCATAGATAGGAAGAGTGGTTCAAAACCTTTGCTGCTTGCATAACAGCACCGACCCTCAGCAGTCTGGTAGGTGGTGAAATTTCCAAATCAAACACGTGGATGGTTATAAGAGTTATCTTTTTGCAGAAGTAACTGAGATGATAAAGAGGAAGGACAAAGTAAAACCAAAATCAAGATACAGCTTTCCTTCTGATATATACGTAAGCACTGGATTGAGGGCTGAGGAAGGAGGATCACAAGTGCACAAGTAACACACTTGCTATGCAAGCCTGATGACTCAAGTTTGAGCCCCAGGACTGGAAGGAAAACCAGTTCCATAGGTTGTCCTCTGACGTCCACACGCATGTGCCCACACATGTATCACACAGTAATAGTGAAAATCCAGCAACATTGTTTCCCTAGCTTAAATCTCAGCAATTCATTTGTACACATGTGGCACTTATACTCTATTAAACGGGTTTTTCTTTGTGTGCAGCTTTCTGCTGTCTTTACTTCAATGCTAAGTGGCCTTTCATCTGTCACTCCAACTGTCTCTGGAGGAGACACTGAATTATTTGAGAACAGCTCCCTTCTCCCCCACCCCCACCCCCTTTTCTTCCCCTCTGCTTCCATCTTTTTTCCTCCCACTTCTCATGAATGTTTGTGGATGACTCTATGTGTACGTAGGAGCACATGTGTAGGTGTGCACTGAGTGTATGCACTGACATAAGGAGGTCCACAGTTAATACCAGGAGTCATCCTCAATGGCTCTTCTACTTTATTCACTGAGCTGGGCTCTCTCCTTAAACTGAGAGCTCACTAATACGGCTAAATTAGCTAGCTATCTGCATCTCTGCCACTCCAGCCCCTGACATTTATGTGGTTCTGAGGATCTGAACTCTGATCCTCATCCTTGCACAGAAAGGGCTTATCACTGAGACATCTCCTCAGTTCTGGCTCTAATTCTAAGTTCCTCTGCTTGGTAATTGTATTTGTTTATTACCCTAGCTTTGTTTTAAATAATCCAATCTGACAATTCCTACCAAGAACTGTCTAGCTGTGACAGACAACCGCACCAATTGCTGCTGAGTTTATTACTCTGACCATGTCTCTTACGGGCCAAGCCACAGGGCGTTACCTACCAGATGAGCTGGTCATTGTAGAGGAATGCAGTATATTTGACTATACTTAGGCTTTCTTCCATTCTATTGATAAAAGACTGGATTTTCAAGTACGTCATTTTATCCAATGGGAAGAAGCTGATTCCTCCAAAAATATCAAGCAGGTCACATGACTGCAAATGCAGAGTCTGCAAATACTGTGGGGAAAATAAGACACAAGCTTAACAGCATACTCATATACTCAATACAGTGCTCTTCACTGGAAATAATCCCACGTTAGGCTGCCATGTATGGCAGTCACACTCTGATGAACAGCACAGTGACAAGTCCGACAAGTACTAAGTCAAGAGTAACTGGATTTAAAATCAATAGAAAAGTTGAAAGCCCACTATTTACTTGGTATGTTTCATCTCTTAGGATTCAGCCCCTTAAGGATCCACATGATGGAGACATGGACAGACACAGTGCCATTCTGAAGAATATTAGTCAGGGCAACAGTCGATTCATAATAGGACAGCAATGAGGACAAGAACAGGGATTGAGACAGATGGCACCAGAGTGACTTAGTAAATTATCATTAGAGTGAGAAACGCTTCAAGATGGCTCAGAGACTAAAGCGCTTGCCACATAAGCATGAGGGCTGGCGTTCATATCCCCAGCATCCACAGAAAAAGTTAGGTGTGCATGATGGCTCCATGCAACCCCAGCTGAGGGGACAGAGACGGGGGACCCTGGAGCAAGCTGGCCAGTTAGACTTGTTGAAAGAGTGACCTCTGGGAGAGACCTTGACTCAATGCATAAGCTGGAAGGCAGCTGAAGAAGATACCCAAAGTCAACCCCAGGTTGCATGCACACAGTCATAGCAAGTTAAATGGAGAATACAAAAATAGTTACGAGAGATGTGGTGGCTTGAGAGAAGCCCCTCCAGGCTCAGATATGTGAATGCTAGGTCCTTAGTAGATGGGGCAATTCTGAGAAGGGTTGGGAGGTGTGGCCTTGTCGGAGGGCATCTGTCACTGGGGCTGGGCCTTGAGGCTTCAAAGCCCCAGCCAAATCCAGTCACTCTTTCTCTCTGCCTGCTGCTCATATAAACAGATGTAAGCTCTCATCTACTGCTCCAGCTCTATGCCCGCCTGCCTGTTGCCATGCTTCCTGATGTGATGGTCATAGGCTCACCCTCTGAAACTGTAAGGGAGCCCCAGTTAGAGACCTTCTATAAACTGCCTTGGTCATGGTGTCTCTTCACAGCAATGGAACAGTAACTAAAACAAGAAGTATTTTAGGAAGAAAATAAGCTGAGAATTATTACTTGAACATAAACTGAATTTGACAGAGGTTGGGGCAAGTAAAGCAAAACCCAATGCACAATGAAAGAGATTGGTAACTATTCAGAGATGTCATCACTCGGGACATTCACATTCATGTGACTGAATCTGTGTCAAAGCTGTGCCAGGCAGTGTTCTACTGCTGTGCAGAGACACCATGACCATGGCAAGGAAAACGTTTAACTGGGGCTGGCTTACAGGTTCAGAGGTTAGTCTACTGTCATCCTGGCAGGAGCATGGCAGCATGCAGGCAGACATGGTGCCGGAGAAGGAGTTCACAGTTTCTATATCTGGATCCACAGGCAGAAGGAAGAGAGAGCCACTTGGACTAGCTTGGGCTTTTGAAACCCCAGGGTCCTCCCCAGAAACCCACTTTCTCCAACAAGGCCACACCTCCTAATCCTTTCAAATAGTGCCACTCCCTGATGCATAAGCATTCAATCTATAAGCCTAAGATGGCCACTCTCATCCAAACGACCACACAGCTAAAGCCCCTTTTCCTGAGTTAGTCCACATGAGGCCTGTGAGGACAGCAGAACCAACAGAGCTCATGTTTCTAATCCCAGCACTTTGGGATGCTGAGACAGGAGGATTACTGTACTGTAACTCTAAGGTCAGTATAAGATAATCAGTAAAATCCTACCTCAAAAAATAGATAAGTAAAAAGAAAGAAGTGTGTGTGTGTGTGTGTGTGTGTGTGTGTGTGTGTGCACATACGTGTATATTCATGAAATAAAGTAAAAATGCACTCCAGTAACCGGTCTAATTTTTCTAGTCAGCTAGCCCACCCACATAGTAAGACAGCTTTTGAAGGAAGCCTTCCCTACCACACGCACACAGACACAGGCAGAAGCAGATTAAGCTGAGACATGTCTGGGAGCTGCCCCAGGAGCCTGGATGGAGACAGGGTGCTCTGTTCCAACAGCCTAGGTTACAGGCTGACAAGCTCTCACTGCCCTGGGTTCCTTGCCACATTCGAGGTCTGGGTTTGTATCTAAATAAAACAAAGCTGGAGAGAGCTCCATGGTTAAGAGCTCATACTGCTCCTGCAGAGGAACAGAGTTCAGTTCCCAGCACCCTGGCGGGGACAGCTCACAACTGTCTGTAACTCCAGCTCCAAGAAATCGGGCATCCTCCTTTGGCCTCTATGAGCACTGCACTCACATGCACATACTCATACATAGACACACACATACATACATTTTAAGATATGAACAAAAAATTGGGGCTGGAAAGAAGGCTCAGTGGTTAAGAGCATTAGTAACTCTCCCAGAGGACCCAAGTTCAATTCTCAGCACCCACAGGGCAGCTCACACCTATCTATAACTCCAGATCCAGGGGATGTCATACAGACACACATGCAGGCAAAACACTAATACACTATGTATGTCCTTAAAAATAAACTAAAAAACAAATGTGTCTGCCTCTATATTGTTCCATAACCCCCCTGGTGTTGGGGATCAGCTAAGGTTCTTATCCAGACCAGCTAAGTGCTCAGCCACTGACTCATACCAGCTGCACTGATGTCTCTCAGAACTTGTCTGCATATTATTAAAGTTATAAACAAAATTCAGGACACTTACCCGATGGAAAAACTTCTCTAATCTTTCTTTTAGAAGCTTGACACCTCCATCTTCCATGGCTTTCTGAAACGTCCCATTAAAAAGCTAATGGTGGAAAACAGTGTGGAAAATAAAGTTAATGACCTGCACTACTCGATCTCTCCGATCCTATAAATAAATTAAAAACTACAATAAAAATAATCAAACATTTTTAAAGATGGGAATGTAGCTAAATGGTAGAGCATTTGCCTGAGTTCAATCCTCAGTACTCCAAATAAAACAACGACTTTTAGAGCCAGACAGAGCAGCATACACCGGTAATCCCGGCACTCAGAATGCTGCAGCAAGATGACTGTGAGTTTGATGCTGGCCTGGACTATGGAGAGAAAACTTGACTCAGCAAGCAAAGTACAACAAAACTGTAAACATTTCCCAAGCTTATCTTCAACACAGTGGACAGACCCTGATTTGAAAGAGAATGCCGGCCCAGTCAGATCCTGCATGTCCTTCGCCAGTGTCTAGCCAAATGAGTACAGATCTCACCCTCATCAAAGAAACATCTCCTTGCAACAGAGACCACTACAGAAAACCATGACTGATCAAAATGCAGAAAAGAAGTGATCGTGTGGTGCCCAGATCCAAGTGAACAACTACAACACAATCCTGCACCTAAGGCTCAGAGACCACAGAAGAACAGGAAGCAGAAATACTGCATGAGCTAGAGGGCCAGGAAGACTGTTGTGAGGTTGCATCTCCTAGAAATGTCAGAGAAGCTACACCCATGAAATCTCATCAGCTTGGCTGCCCAAACAAGACCTAAACAAGGATGACACCAACAGCTATCCTAACACAGAAGGGAAAACCCTTATGGAAGGGACTTAACTGAGATTAAAAACTAACAACTAAGGAATGTTGAGAGCAGGAGAAACGGTCTTCCCCCACCAAAGGGTTATCCGATAACCAAGTGGTCAGCTCTGAAACATTACATGGACTGAGCAGGTTTTATGTGTGTGTGTGTGTGTGTGTGTGTATTTAGGTTATATATGTATGTAGTACATATATATATACAAACATATGATTAAGAGAAAGAGACCATGAGCGAATGGAGTGGGGGTTATATGGAAGGGGCTGGAGGGAGGAAAGGAAAGGAGAAAATATTGTAATGATATTTTAAAATAAAGAATTATTTTAGAACAGTATATTTGCTCTTTCTCAGAGGGCAGTGCGGATGTGGAAGCCACGCCTACCTTGTACATGCCGTAGCACTGCCGTAGCACTGAACTGTATACCTTGTCCTACAAACAAGAAAACAGCATCTCATTGGATCTGGGCACAGCAACAGGACAACTCTCGACAAATCACATGATCATTAGAAACTTGGTTCTACGGTAGTTGTATGCTGAAATAACAGGCATTCAAGTGCAAGTTTACAAACCAAGAAGCCACTGTTTGAAGGGCTTCACACACAGATGATCAGTGGAAGGGATTAAGAAGACATGGCCCTTAAGTATTTTTAGAAGGTTATGTTAAAGTATGCAATAAACATAAAACTTTCCTATGCCCCCCAAGAAGCTACCGAGTTTAAAGGAAGTCACTCAGCACATCTGGGAATAACTTTCCTAAAGGCACGGGGACAGAGACTGCACATTACCAACAGCTCCTCCTCTTGGTACTCCACAACGGGCTTGCCATCTTTACTTTGCTTCTCGATGATAGGATTCCGAACAACCTATGAAGTTTGATAAACCAAAATTATATAATGGTACGATTGATTGTATGTCTTAAAGCTCCTCTTAATTTTAAAAATCTGGGGCTGGGCAGTAGCTCATTGATAGAATGTTTGCCAGCATATGCTTGGGTTCCAGCTCTAGCAATGAAATATAGACAACCAAGGGCCAGCAGGGTGGCTCAGCAGTTAAAGGCACTCTACAAGGCTGGTGACCTGGAATTCAATCCCTGGGACCAACATGGGGGAAAGAGAACAAACCATCTCAAGTTGCCTTCTAACTCATGTGTTAGGGCATACTTCCCCCAACAAAGTAAATAAATAAATATATTAAAAACATTTACATAAAGAAAACAATTGAGAGAGCTGGGGAGAATGGCACAAAGGCTTGAGTTTGATCCCCAGCACCCATGGAAAAGCAGGGCATTCTTAGCACTCAAGAGGCAGAGGCAGGTGGATCTCTGAGTTAGAGGCCAGCCTGGTCTACAAAGAAAGTTTCAAGCCAGCCAGGGCTACACAGTGAGATCCTGCCTCTAAATAAATAAACAAATGAATAAATTGTTAAGGAGTGGGATATGGTGGCATAATCCTAGCATTAGGGAGGCAAAGACAGATGGATTCCTGGAGCCTGCCGGCCAACTACATTAGCATAGTTGGCAAGACTCCAAGCTTTGTAAAAGACCTTGCTCAGAAAACCAGGCAGACTCCTGGGGAATAGCACCCAAGGTTGATATATGCACCCATACATACACAGGTGCTCACGGGGCAGCAGTGGCACACGCCTTTAATCCCAGCACTTGGGAGGCAGAGGCAGGTGGCTTTCTGTGAGTTCAAGGTCAGCCTGATCTATAGAAGTTCCAGGACAGCCAGGACTGTTAAAAAGAGAAACCCTGTCTCTCCCCTCCCACGCAAAAAATGAATAAACACACATATGCTCACCACCACTCTACAAATACACAAAAATTATTGAACATGTTAGACCACTAAACACAAAATTACTTTGGTTTGTTTGTGGTGTCTATTCCAGAGCCCGGCAGGAACCTATGCCTGCTAGGCAAGTACCTACTAAAGAGCGCCATCTGTAGACAGAAAGTTTCTCATTATTATTATTATTATTACTACTACTACTACTACTATTAGAGACAGGGTTTCTCTGTGTAACCCTGCCTGTCCTGAAACTCACTCTAGATCAGGTTGGCCTCCAACTCAGAGTTCTCTGTCTCCCGAATGCTGGGATTAAACAGTCAGAATCTGAATAGAAATAATTGATTTTTAAATTGCAACCAATTTTACTGTGATTCCTAAGGATACAAATCCCCAGAACTTCACTATTACTGCATATGTAAATACCATGACCATCCAGAAATTTTCTTCTGGTTCATTGAAGAACTGTCTATTCTTCTGTGTGTGTAAAGATTTTGCAGGTTTCGATGGGCTGAAAGTCCTAGGGAAAAAAAGTTTTCAAAACATGGTTGGAAGAGTAAGTCGAAAGAATTCGCCAATCTCTACAAACAAAAAACAAATCATGTAAAGTAGTACCTCGTAAACTGTACAATTGCTTCACATAATCCAACATTTCTAATTTTTTCATTCTTTTCTACTTCATTTGGATGATAAAACAAAATTTTATTTTCTTCCTAAGGCAGGAAGAAACAGAACACAGCATTAATGTCAGCATTTATTCATCTTAACTCTTAAAGTGCTGAGTTTAACATCCACTTTTCCCATCATGAAGGCTAAGGACAAAACCTAAAAATGACTTTAGAAAACCCAGAATTCCTTTATCGTGGTTTTGTAAATACTGTCATCCACCAGTCTTACAACTGTGGTATTCACCAAGTCACATTTCATCAGTAGTACAAGAGGTTAATGAAAATCCCGGCTTTCTTTCCGCGAGTCACCAAGCCTCTGGAGGAAGGTGCCTGTATGCACGTGCGCAGGAAGACAGATCGGCAAATTAAACCAAGTCGGTTCAAGAGCACTTGTACTGAAAGCCTCTAAATAGAACTGTGATTTATTTGCAACAAAACACAGCTAAGGACATCCTTTGAGGAAGTCACCACCCTCAACTCGGAGCAAACAAAATCTCTTACTAATTTTTTGGGGGCGGAGGGGATTAACTTTCTGAGGCTCCTCCAAGTTTGTTTGGTTGGTTTGGATGTTTTGTCTGTGTGTTTTTGTATGTCCCCCCACCCCAAGAGCTACGATCCACCAATCTGGTTCCACCTTTGCAATCGAAGACTTTCAAGAGAGAAGACAAGTTCAATTTCGATTGCCCTGAGTTGACGCAAAGGGAAAGACAGTCAAGCCGGGCGGAAGGATTAACCTGACGGACCTTCACTGACAGGACCGGCCTGCGATGTCAAGTGCCCGGCACATCCCACCCGGAGCCACAGCAGGCACGGAGCAGTCTCGGTCTGGACCGAGGCGACCAGGAGGAGCCGCCTCCCGGCCGCGCCCTGAAGCTCCCGAGCACTGACAGCGGCCGCCGGTGCCCCGGCCCCTCCTCGCACCCCGCAGCCCCGTCACCGTACCTCTCCCTCGCGCGGCCCGAAGCGAGGGTTGTAGATGAAGAAGCTCAACAGCGCCGGCGGGAACTGCTTTTCCTGGGCCGCCCAAGTCCCCGTCCCGGCCGCCGCTGCAGCCATCCCCGCCCGGCCCCCACTTCGGGAGCCTCCCCTCCGCCCGCTCAGAGACAGCAGCCTCAGGGAACGCCGCACTTCCGCCTCCCTAGCCGTCGGCCCGGAAGAGGTCGCTACTGACCCAGAAGAAGAACCTGCAGCGCCCGGTCCTTCTGTGGTACATCCGGGTAGAACCGCTTTCCGCGTATTTCATGGGCTGTGGTGTGTTTTTTTTTAATTGGCTCTTGGATATCTGTCATATCATAAAGGCGAAGACCATGAATTTCAAGAGAAATGTAACAATGAACGGTTTGGGTTTTTTTTGTTTGTTTTTCTAGACAGGGTTTTACTATGTAGCCATGACTGGCCTGGAACTCACTCTGTAGACCAGGCTGGCCTCGAACTCACGGAGTTCCTCCTGCCTCTGCCTCCTGAGTGCTCGCATTAAAGGGTGTACGCCACGGATACGGTATTTTTGAAGTGTGAAGAAGGGTTTAGCGGAACACATGCATGTGTCTTAAAGTTTGACCCATTTACATCTGTTATTTTTTGACATCTATTTTTACTACGGGGAGAACAACTTGTTGAAGTCGCTTCTCCCCTTCAGCACCTAAACTGGGTGTGGTGGTGCACGCCTGTAATTCCAGCACTGGTGAGGTGGAGGTAGGGTCAGAAGTTCAAGGTCATCCTCAAACTTATATATAGTGTTAGGAATATTTCCTAACGCGAGCTCCCTGCCGACGCAAATTTTCCAATCAAGCCGAATCAAAACAAGCCAAATTAAGAAATATCCAGATTTAATGGAAGTTCTGCGCTCTCGGGTGGCCCCGAGGGTGAACCAGGAAGCCTAGGGAACTCGACCCAGGGAGGAAGAAAGGGAGACCACGTGTTCCTCTTTTGGGGGGTCACTTAAATACCCTGGGGAAAAAGTGCTCCTGACCCCACCCCTAGGGAGGGGTCAGGACCTGGCCTGCTGGGATTTGGAGTCCAGACCAGGCCTGGGGGTTGGGATAGATGCGAGGGGCAGGGGCCTACATATATACATATATACATATAGCTCCTCTACTTATATTAGTTGTAAGCAATGGGCTATAAACAAAGGCAAAAATGTCAAAATCCACCTCACCATGGATCTGGAGAGAAGGCTCAACAGTTAGAGCCCCTGCTGCTTTTAGAGGACTTGGGTTCCATTCCAAGCACCCCCATCAGACAGCTCATAACTACCTGTAATTCCAGCTCCAGCGGATCTGACGCCTTCTTCTGACCTCCGTGGGTACCAGTGTGGTACACATATACATATAAAATAAATAAATCCTTTTTAAAAAGTCTACCCTACCACCGACAAAATAAAGCTGGGTTGTGGGGTTTTTTTGGAACAGGTGAAAACATGTAAATCTATAGTCTTCTCGGTGAATAAATGAACAGGCCAAGTGGAAACTATCCTGTCGATTCCGATTTCATTTGTCTTCTTAAGTGTTTGTGAAGTAACCCCATACTCTAGCAGTTGCAGAAGAGATATGGGATAGGTTTTTGCTTGAAATTGGATGCGTGAGCACTCATTCACAGAATTATATAAGCAAGCAAATCGACAAGTACGTCCCATCTTTGCTTCATTTTCATACAGAAAGAACTAATTTGAAAATCTATAGGTTAGCTAAGCTTGATGGCAGAGGCCAATCAATAATCTTGCATTTAGGATGTGGAAACTGTAGGCTAGCCTAGGCTACACCATGAGACCCTGTTTCCAAAAAGGTGTTGTTGTTCCTTTCAGTACTCAAAGCAGGGTCTCGAATAGCCCAGCCTGGCCTCAGAGTCACGATGTAGTCAAGAATGACCGTGCATTCCTGATCCTTTTATTTTCATCTTCCAAATTCTGGGATCGCCTGTGCACCACCAGGCTCAGTAATTCTGAGTCTCAACTGTTAAGCCATTCACAAAGCTGGCTAAATCCCAAACTACCTCACCATGGTACAAGCCAAGATTGTAGTTAGACTTAAAAAAAAAAGTCCAAATTAAAGGCACTGCTGCAACCTTATTTTATAAACAAGAAGAAAAATAACAAGACACTTAGTTTTTCAGCTCTGGGAAAACATATTGCAATCTAGACTTTCATTTTAAAGTCAAAATACTCAACTCTGCTGAGAGCATATTTTGTTGGTCATCTGCAGATTAGGTGAAAATAGCAAAGGCAAGCATGAAAATAAACTGTCTGTTCGCTTGGTTAGCCCTTTCTGGACCGAATAGACTTTGTTAGTTTTCCTGTTTGGATTTGGCCCTGGTGTTATAATTAAAAGTTTTCCCTCAGTATGTAAAACTGTATGTAAGTCAAAACTGAGTAGAAATGTCAGAAACAGAAATTTATGCTGGACATGCAAGTGTGGTGTGTGTGTGTGTGTGTGTGTGTGTGTGTGGTATATGTATGTGGTGTATGTGTGTGTGGTGTGTAGGTATGTGTGTGTGGTGTGTGGGTGTGTATGGTGTGGGTGTATGTAGTGTGTATGTGGTGTGTGTGTATGTATGTATGTGTGTGTGGTAGGTGTGTGGTGTGTGTGTGTGTGTACATATTTATGTGTGTCAGTGAGGGTGGGTTCCTGCCACAGTAAGTGTATGGAGGTCAGAGGGGCACTTCCATGGTCTCGTCTGAGGCAGGTTTCTGTTGTTTTGCTGATGCACACAGTAGGCTAGATGGTCTACAGGCTGCTGAGGACTCTTCCTGGTCTAACTGCACAGCAGATGCTCTTACCCAATCAGCCATCTTCTTGGGCCCTCATTGCTTTTTTTTTCCATTTTTTCCTCTTTTCTTTTTCTTTAATCTTTTTTCTTGCTTTTTTAAAATAGCGCCTTCTCCTCAATAAAGACTGTAAAATGAAGTCCTAAAACCAAGTTTGAAGATTATATATATTTTAGGACTTCATTTTACAGTCTTTATTGTGTATATATATATATATATATATATAGGGTTGGTTTGTTTGTTTTATAGCTTTGGAGTGTTCTATTTGTGCCAGGGTCTCAACTGTGTAGCCCTGAGTGGCCTGGAACTCTCTCTGTAGACCAGGTTGACCTTAAACTCAGGGAGACTCACTGCCTTTGTCTCCCCAGTACTGGGATGAAGGAGGTTTAAATATTCCAGAAGTCTTTTTAGCATGTGGGAGGCAGCATAGGAGGGCCCAGAAGATGGTAAGTGTGGACACTGGGTTAAAAGTAGGAGATGCTGGGGCCATAAAGTTGGCTCCATAGGTAAAGTGAGGAGCCGAGTTCCGATCCCCAGCACCCAAGCAAAACGTTGAGCAAAGCATTGTGTGCTGTAACCCCAGCACTGAGGAGCCAGAGACAGACAGACAGGCTTGCTGGTCAGCCTCACCTTATCAGCCCCAGTCCAAGTGAGACGATGTATCAGAAAATAAGGTGGAGAGAGATTGCGTAAGACATCTGAAATTGATCCCTGGCTTACACACACATGTGCATATGCACTCTTATGTATACATTCATACACCATACACACACCACACACATACTCCACACACAGCACATACCCACACATATACATCACACACACATATACCACACATACCACACACACACACATGCATAGACACACATACATGTCACACACACCCCATATACACCCACACCCACATCACACACACACCCCACACCCCACACACACCCACACCCCACATACACCCACACACACCCCCACACACATCACACACACCCCACACACCACATACACACACACACACACACACCACACTCACAGTATGAGCTGTTAGACAAGTCCCTAGGAAAATGCTCCAGGACTCACAGGTGTCCTCAGCTTTCAGAGTCACCCAGAGAACAGCTTTAAGTGCCACTTGGAAAGCAGCCTAAGGAGAAATTCCTGGCTTGAGACTCCCCAACCCTGTAACAGGGCCCTTGCGGCTAGCCTCACACAGTGTTGCCTCTTATGAGCCAGGAAAATGGTGGCTGAGAAGGGGGTAGGGCTGGGGGAGGGGTTCATGCTAGAACAAACCAATCTGAAAGCTTGTTTCTCTGGGAGGAGAAAGCCAAGTCAACTTCCAAATGTTGTGTTGAGCTGTAACATCAAGCACTCTAACTAAACTCTAACTCAACATTATACCCCAGTTCAGCTGTTCTGCCTTCTCTCGCTTGCTTGTATTTAAATCTCTCTTATAGCAATCTCTGTAGCACAAATAATAAAAACCCAGAGACAGATATTGGGATTCAAGCTGAAGATCAGAAAAGCAAAGCAGCCAGCCACGGGCCCTTACCTCTACCTCAGACCGAAATGGGTGATCCTGCCTCCAGGAATCCCCAGGCTGAGCCTGAGACCTCTTATCTTCTATTCTTCTCTAGTGCTGGGATTAAAGGGGTGTACCACACCGTGGCCTGGCCTGTGTGGCTGACTAGTGGGGCTGCTTTGCATTCTGATCTTCAGGCAAGCTTTATTTATTAAAACACAAATAC